>JAEIFT010000739.1:0-96886 GCA_018904225.1 Lordiphosa mommai
TGCAGATAAGATGAGTAGACGGTATTCTCTTTTACTTATACTCTCATCCAGTGGGGTTTCTCACAAACATTTAATATATTGCTCATTGTTTACGGATTTTAAGGCCCAATGATTTTAAATAAATAATTTATTTGCTGTTGTAAGAGCTCTCATGCAGATCTTCCTCCTCGTCCTGTTCTATAACCGAAAGTGATTGGTGATGGAGATCTCCGCTACCGCTTATTTATACTATTATTGTTATAAATGATCATTATCGCAGACTCGAATTAGCAACCGAAGTGTGATATCTTCCCCACGACAAATTAATCAAGTCTCCGTTCTGATCAGTGATGCATTACTGTTTAATGCTTATCTCCCATGTGTTCACAGGTGAAATACCATTCACCGTAGTAATAAATCATCAATTTTTATAACCCAGGAGGGAACGTTTAGAGAGCAAATTCATGAAGGGTATGCGATGGGATGTTATTCACATATGATCCGTTTATAATGTTACACTCCAAACGAATTGCATTCACCTTGAGAATATTCACAGGCATATCTGAGATGTGTTAACAGCCGGTTCGAGATTCTAAGCCAATCCAAACGAAGATTGATTGAACGCACCATTATCTAAAATTTAAATTGGAAGAGAGTAATATTGTATAACCGCACCGCGCACGGTGTGTTGTAATTGGCACAATTTCAAGATCAGACTCTACACCTACTGCAGACAGCTTATCGAGAATAACATCAGTAATATCTATTTGGAGCTCCATAAGATCCACAGGTATCTCAATGATGTTCTCAATATGAAATAGATTATTATACAAATCTATTTGGGATAGAGTTGAACATATGAAAATCAATTGGAGCAACACTCATATTCCCCCATCATTTCAAAGGGGAGAGAAAGTAGTTTGCCGTTAATGTTGAGCTGTTTTTCCAGTTAAAGTTAACGTTATTGACATTTTGGAGTTAGTATTTAGAAGTGAAACTATAATCAAGTTTTTTATCACCATTTACATGCGAGTATGCTTAAAGAATTTTAAATTACTATAAAGACATCAAATCCCTTTCTATAGCGTCCGTTGTCTATACGATCATCTTTGTTAATCATCAAATACATAGTTATCTCAACATAATTGACAAATTTTCATAAATGTTTCAAAGCTCATGTCAATACCCACACATGGTCTTGTATATATATGCTTCATATTTAGTTGATCTTGTTTTAAACATTAAGAGTGCAGTAGCGTATGTCACAGCACAAGATCATTTGGAATGCTCGTATATGACTGGCATAAATAGAACGAATCAACATTCTTATGCCTTCCCATACAGAAGTATGCGCGGAATGTTCTCCTAGTTTTCGCATGCCACATCATCAAATATCATTATTTGAGTTGTTTTTCGCTTTCTCGGTCGGAATAACAGACTCATTCTCAGAAAAACGTATGAAGCCCATTCCCCCTTTACCAGGACACAAGTTCTTTTAATTATTCTGCCTTTCGGCTGATGTAACGACTTTGAGTACAAGTAGATATTTTCAAATTTCAATCATTTGGGCTTTCAATTAGGCTGATCATTACATTGGTTTCCCACAATTCGATGGACCAACTTGATTAGACCTCTTATTGAGTTGGGCAAGAGACTGCTGTGTGGTTAATTTGATTACCCACAAAATCAAAATTTTCACCTCAATGTTTTGTTTTGTTTTATTAATCGCATATTGCAACGAAATACACACATCAGTCATTAAGGAATCTTCAACGAGTAACCATCTATTATATTAGTTATGCGCTTATATAAAGCCAAGGGGTGGTGGACTTGTGAACAAAATAACAGTTAACTCCCACTCCCATTGGAATTGCATTGCCTGGCTATCAGTTCTGTGGTCCAGAACCAAACTTAAAAAAACACTTGGAGCGCGGCGATAGAGAATACAATCCATTAGATTTCACTTGAGGATCTTGATGTAAGCATGTTGAAGGGGAGAAAGGCTTAAACGCAAATCGACATACAGCTGATTCAATCTTGGCAGATGACGCTTGGGAGCGACAGAGTTAAGCAACCACCAACTCAGAAAAGAGTGCAATGGGTCTCAATCAAAATCAAGAAAAAAACAACAAGAAAAACAAAACCAAAGAAAACAAAGAGAACGCTGATGCGACAAAAGAAAACATTTTAGGACGCGCTATGTCAGCCAGCCTCGTTATCTTAACGAATAAACAAAAGCCCCAAGACTAAGTAGCGCTAATGTACAATTGCAGCAAGCAATAAACAAATCATTTCGGAGGGGAAAAAAAGATGTTTATTGTCCCACGAGTGATTGGCGTTCCAAAAGTTAGAGGCTTTATACCATTGATGTCATTTTTAACTGATACGAGCTATTGGTGGAATCGCCTCGGATAGTGCAGCCGTTATTAGAACAATTAATAATGCGAAAAGGACCACCAGCAGCTCGGTAAAATAATAAGAAAATGGAAGCTATGCCTGGGACATGGACTCCATCTGAAACCATATCGACAGGGCTATGGTCTTACCCACGTCAGCGCATCAAAAACTTTCAAGTCAGCTACCCAATAAGCCACTTACAATCTTGATTTGATGGAGTTTGCCCACAAGCTTATTCGTTATTTCAGGAGTGTATTTATGAGGAGATACGCACCAAAGCCCATTAAAGAGATGTGGTATTATCAATTTGGCAAATACAGAATCAAATGGTACACATTGGATAGCTTATTATAAATTAGTGGGAAAATCAATATTTCGATAGTTTCAGTAATTTGCAACCACAGGAACTAATATAAATATTTGGGAAAAAAAATATCACCTACAACTATGAAGCGAAAACAGATTTAATTCTGCTAACTGTGGACACTTGTGTCTACAATTTTTGATGTCATTTATAAATCGAATAACTGTCAATAAAAACATTTTGCGAAACAAAACAAAGTACTTGTTTACCTTTACAAAAAAATATATATTACGGCTCACACTCATGGAGGTCAACAGTCCATCTTTGAAAGCAGATCTGCTCTAACAACATTTACCCGCAACTGATCTGTTAAAAGCTTGTTTCCCAATTTACCTGTTACAGTTGATCTGTTAAAATGACCTGTTTCAAATAACTAAGCTATTCAAATTGATATGTTTATGAAGCCTGTTCTAAATAACTTCAGAGCTGTTAAAACGATCTGCTGATTTTGCCCTTGAAAATGGACCAGCGCACCCTCGAATTAACAAAGACAAGAAATATCTTAAAAAAAAATTTGAGAAGTCTAAAACTAAACAAAAACCGGAGTGAAAGTAAACTGGAGGAAGTATTTAGACCAATAACTCAATCTTTAAAGAAACTTATTAGTGAAAGAAAAAGCAGAGACATTAGCTCTAAAGCTAAAACAGATGAGAATGAAAGGAAAACACAAGTTGCATTTTATCCAATAAATAACTCCAGCATTGGAATTCAGCTGGAGCTGGAGTCGCTAAAATTTGGAAGTCAAATAAAGTAAATGATACTGATGATAATGATGGTTATAATCTGTAGACACTATAACAGGAAATCAAATGATACAACTGACCATTATTATTCACAATCTGATACAGCCAACGACAAAAGTCTTATTCTCAATTTAGGTGAATTAGAGGAGAATTAGAATTAGAATTAGAGGGAGAACTTGATAAAACATATGGACCATTCAAAGATTCTAATGGTCAACTTAGCTTAGGAAATAGTAAAATATCAATGGCTGATGGAAAAATCATTTTGAAAACAGACAAAAATGGTTACCCTCAGGACTATATTCTTTAATGTTCAATTCTCCCCAAGATTGTCATCAATTTGAATTGGAGCCTTACAAAAGATTTTGTTGCAAACAAATGCTTACAAAAGAGGCCATAGTGCTATTGGGCAATTCAAAGTACCCGTTCTAAAAATATACCAAAATAATAAAACCCCTCTACGAAAATTTTCATCTCAGCACCAGATGCTAACTCAACCCGTACCGTCAAAAATCATTTTTTCGCGAGGGAGTGGACTTGAAACTCAATACAAATAAACCAAATTATATTTACTGGGATGGTCCCAATGAAATTGTTTAGTTAAAGCTTTTGGTTGCCACTGAAAGCAGCTAGGGCCTAGTAATCCTAATAGTGAAATTGTATCATAATTGAAAGAGTTGCGAGAGGCAAAAACTATTTATTAAATTGTTTGGTTAGTTATGGACAAGGATCAAAATATTGATACGCAAACCAAACGTACTAAAAAATATTGCGGACCCTATACAACAATCGGACACTGTCAACAATTTCTTTTATTTTCACATCAACGCAACACGAAAGACTTGCAAACACTGGTCGAAATTAAAATAAAAGACTAAGATCTCAACTGGAACAAAATTTAAGTAACTTGTACATTCTGCTTAACAGGTTTACTGAACATGTGGAAAAGAGATAAAGATAATACATGGAAAGATTGAAAGATTGGAGTCTAACACTTAAATTCACAACCACATCACCAGTATCATAATAATAGTGTTAGTATTTTTGAGAATATTGGACGAAAACATCATGTATGAAGTAAGAGTAATAATAAATGGCTTACTTGTACCTGCACGTAAACACTTCAAGCGGCGAAGATTATTATGAAAGGAATCGATGATCATTGCTTCACGCAGATTTGGTAGAGATGGGAACTACTCGTCATCAAACAAAGGAGTACCAATTTCTTTTTAACAGTTAGTGATACAGTTCTCCAAGTATGGCTTAAATTGTTGCGCTCAAAACAAAAATGCTGGAGATGCTTACAAGGCAATGCCATCTATTAAGTTGGGTCGCATACCTAAAAGTTGCAGACTGGTGATGGAAAATAATTTTTTTAATAAGGACTTTAAAGGCTTTAATTGATAAACACAACATTAATCACTACTCAACATTCAGGGGTCCAAAAGCCTCTGTTGACGATTGTCGATCGTCTGAAAAGAATGATGAGGAAAGAGTTCAGTTTCAATGGATCATATCGGTGGATTGGGATTTATGATAATTATTTTCTGATTGTAATGCTACAAAATTACATAGAACAATTGGAATGGCACCCATTGAGTAAATTCATCAAATGAGAAGGAACTGTACTTCAAACACTGCATCTACAATCATCTCAAAATATTTAATGGGCAAAATTTCCTAGACTTATGTGCACATTAGCAAGTATAAACAATTTTTGAAAAGGGGTATACTTGCAACTGGACAACGGAAATTTTTAGAAGTAAAACAAATAAAAATACCAATCCTACCTACCTATTGGAGGACTATCAAGGTGCATCTATCAAAGGTGGATTTATGAAGAGAAGAGTTAAAAAGACACGCTTTCCCAACACATACCGTAGATTGAAAGATTATAAAAAGAAAGGCCAATCAATTATTTGTTAAATGGTTGGGATTCCCAATGAAACACAACTCTTAGATAAATACAAAAGATATTCTATAAATTTCAATTTAATGTGAAATAAAAATAAAGTTTTTCATTTTAATCATTCATACTTTTGGGTTGAGGAATGTATTTTTCTTCCTCCTTTTTATCAGAGCTTGTTCCGTTAGATGGATTGTGGGGGACGCTGATACTGTCGCTCTTGGCTTTATCCCTATCTCCGTTAAAAGCCTGCTAAGAATGATCCATAGTTTTGGATTTTATAAACAAAGAAAATCTAAAAAAGCGTGTGACAGTAGCAGCGGGTAAATAAATGCAGATGTGGCAATGACCTAAAAACGAGCTCCTTCACTCTTCCAGCTTCAAATAAATATATAAATACATACACAGATGAATGATTTTATTGAATCAAAAAGCAAGTATTAGTCTTAAGCCATTTGCTAAATCAGCTTGCTCCAGTGTAGCTTCCCATCCCTGCTTTTGTGACTTGGTAGCCACCATCAGCAAAACCACTATTGTCAGGTTCATGGTATTGCACCTGTGAGGGTAGGTACTACCCGTGTTCCTTAAGTTCCTAAGCAATGGGCTCCCGAACTTTGTTGTTTTACGACTCCCGCTCAGGATGGAATATCCGACCGACGATCATGAAGCTTTGTGAAAGCAAAGCCTTTTGAGCTTCTGTGGAAGTCAACGATAACGTCTGCTCTCTGCACTCAGAAGCACATGTTCTGAACTCCAACTGTTGGAGATCGAATATGATTGTGATTCCATTGCTCTAAACTGAATGATGGCTCCAGAAGTCCAGATAAAAGCTATTTTATAGCAGTTCAAATTTTTTACAATTTGTTGGATTTAGTTGTTTTGGCTCCTTTTTTCTCTTTGTTAGAGAATGTCAGTCAGGTAAAGCTATTTTATAGCAGTTTGAATTGTTTACAATTTGTTGGGTTTTGTTTGATTTGCGTTTCCTTTTTTCTCTTTGTTAGAGAATCATATATATTTTTTGATTAAGATCCACCAAAATCAACAGCAAAATCCAACATCAAAAATCCAATCAGCTAAATTTTGAATACAGTTAGAAAAAATACATACTTGCTATGCAGCTCTAATTTTATAATAAAACATGAGTGTGATTTTTTTTTTTTTTTTATTTATTTATTTAATTATACCCGTTACTCGTAGAGTAAAAAGGGTATACTAAGTTCAAAAATTTAACAGGCAGAAGGAAGACATAAAAATATATATTCTTGATCAGCATCAATAGCCGAGTCAATAGACTTGTCCGTCTGTCCAAGTCTAATCTTGTCTGTCTCTCCGTCTGTCCGTCTGTCCGTCTGTACCGTCCGTCTGTATGAACTTTGATCTCAAGACTATAAGAGCTAAGGCTACCATATTTTCATGTGTATCTTCTGCACGCAGATCAAGTTTGTTTCAAATTTTGCCACGCCCCCTCCGCCCACCATAATAAAAAAAACCTCATATCTCCACAATTTTGAAAATGGAATGTTCAAACCTTCTAGACATATATTTTAATCATCATTACCTATCGATCCGCCATACATCATTTTTCGATCAGATGAAGAGTTCACCCAATTTGAAAATACATATCTCCCACCAATTTGGGCAACCTTACCCCTGAGTAAGGGGTATATCGAATTCGAGCAAGTGCAACTTCAACTTACGCTCTCGTTTTTTTTTGTTTATATCAATTTTTAAAAATAATTTTTTACATTGAAGTACTATGACTAGTTAAAATTTATAATACCTCATCAATTTCCATTTCGTTATGTAATCTTTCTAGCTCTAAGTAGTGAGTGTCATATCAGTATTTGTCTCAATCATAGTTCTTCTGTTCCATGGATTCCCTCAATCTTCCTCTTTCTATTCTCACGCTTCCTTAATTTGATAGTGACCCCAAGCATATGTACTTATCTTATTAATCCTAATCTTTCTTTTGTCATCATTGCTACTCAGGGTAATTTTGCGTAATTTTTCAGTGTACAATTTATGTAGCTTTGATCTGAACACTATCATGCTATCTGTCAATGTTCATTCTCGAAAAGGCATTCCTTATAGCTATTCAAATTAAGCTTTTGTAGGGCTGCTTTTCACTCCCTTTGGGATTTTTGATGCTCCACTCACCATCTAAGAGAAGAGCATTTTTAGGTCTTAGACCCACAAACTCTAACATTTGTTTCCCATTGTTCTCATCCTTCATCATTCCAACACTTTTTTTGTTACACCTCGATCTGAATTTTTTCAGTCAACTCCCCTCAGGGTACTCTGGAAGTATCAAATCACGTACGTCTTCGTGAATGTCAGCAAAGAAATCATCAGTTTCGATTGAATATATGAATGAGTCTATCCATATAATTTAATGCGGATGACAGTATAAGTAAAAGAGAATACCACCCCTACTCATCTTATCTGCAATCGATTTAAGCTAACGATGAAATTTGAATAAGCATCCAAAACCAAGATTTATGTACTACCCCATGAAAGTTTGTCAATGTTGAGGGGCCGATTACCTCATCGGACATTACAGCAGTTCATGCAGGCAAACTTAAAAATAATTGCGTTGCCCAGATTTTGATGAAATTCGCTATGAGATAAACGGAACTGAAATTGATCCCTTACGGATTCGTGGGTATAACATCAACCTTAAAAAATTATTTATCCTTAAATAACTGAAAGTGAAATGCTTCGAAATGGAGGCTGGTTTCGAGAAAGAAGACGAATTCCCCCTATCACCAGTGGATTATTCAATTTCTCTTCCGCCGAAGTTTTTACTTGGGTTTGCCGAAGACTACAATAAATCTTGTTGAACTGCAAGCATGAACTCATACTACTCATGGCGAAGAACATGAGTAAGGTATTTGAACAAAAAGTTAATAATATAGAGTATAAAATAAGCATATTGAAGATACTTGGAAATACCACACGTAACCCTCAACGATCAAGCCAAATGCAGATGTTAATGCTAAAAAAGCTGAAATACTTACCGCTGGCTTCCCCAGTTGGGATTGTAATATCAACCCACTCTTGTTAATGCCACCCAACTATATGGAGCGTAAAATTGGCTGCCAACCGGCTTTCTTTTCGGAAGGAAAATTAATTCCAATGACAGTCAAATTTGAAAGTACATTTAAACTCCTGAGTCATACCCGTATGATGATCTAAATATAAGTTTTGACCGTTCTCGAATCGCTACTTTATCCGATATGTATGCAAAATTCCAGCAAAGCTATTATATGAGAGACCCTCAACCGCTGTTATCACAAAGACATTTTTGGAAAAAGCTCCTATGGTTGTTATCGATCTTTCATATCAAAATGAAGTCGTAAAGTCAGGAGCAATTGATGTAAGACTATCTATAAATTTATCGACTCCAAGTGCTTCGTCCACCGGAAGCTTATTGCTTACTAATACATGAGTCAGTTTAGTTGAATATTCACCGCTAAGTGGATTAGTTCAACGCATTGTTTAAAAACATCACTAACAACAACAGTGGTACAGAAAAAAAAATAAATAAAAAATAAATAAATCAATAATTTAAAATGTATCAAGATGTAGTTTCCATTGATATCCAGGGCTTCTATGGCAACAAAAACTAATACATATTAAAAGAAATAGCTGTAGTATTTAAAAATAACCCCCCCCTGGACAGCCATTTCTTTTTACTACCCCCTTATGATTTTCTCCACTTGACTACAATGGCAAGAAGAAGAGCACTCTGGATGACTAAAAACTATCATGGTCTTTGTTGGAATGATGGATCCTCTAGTTTCCTACAAGTCAGAAATTGGCTTCGGGATATTATATGCGATAATCATGTAATCACAACTGGACTTAAGAAAAAAGATTTTCTTGAAAAATTTCTTGCAATTTCAGTAGAAGACTTGGAAGAAGAGTTTAGCAGTACTAAAATTAATTCTTTGGGCTACAATGAGTTGTACAATTGCGGTATGCATATAAATAATAATAATGAGTGTGCCCTAAAAAATTCTCGAACCATTTGGAATTATATAAAGACTTTACATCTAAAAGTTTAGTACCCTACTACTAAGATCAACATCACCCTGTAAATCATGAAATATTGATCTATTAAAAATCTTTGTATCCATTCAATTAAAATTTGGATTTATTTCTTCTTTGACACTTCAAGAGTACAGTTCATCACCATGCCAATGGGCGGAGTCGTTTCAAAAGATGAGTATGCCGCAAAAACAATTATTCTCCTGATTGATGAATTCCAAGCGGAATATAAGGATATACTTTTTGATGAGCACACACAGTTTCTGACAGAGACCCGATAATATTTTCAGCAGCATGGAAATCCAAAGATTTTAAATCTCGATGAGTATGGCGAACATTTATCGTCATGCTGCTGGGTAACAAAAAATCTAGCAACATGTGTAACAGATACATGTGCTTGTGTTGCATTCGAATTTCATCATACCCCGAAATACCATCCATCTTCTTATCAAGCTTTAGTAAAAAGTCCATCAGGGGCATTGAAGTTTGTTCACATAGAGCCTCTTGCTCGTTAAGCACCTTATAAACCAAATCATGTGAACCATAAAGACCATAATAACCATAATACAGATCTGCAACTGAATAGCTGCAATATGAAGAAACATTAAATTAAAATTAATAAATTCTTTGCAATTATAACTGAATTATTGATACTTACTGACATTGTAGCCGTATTATATTTCTTGAATCTCAAAGTTCAACTAAAGCCTATGACATTCAAACTTGTAGGTTTTATTCAAATCGCACAAACACATACACAAATAAAACATTTATTTTAAAGTTTCTAAGTTTCTCTCTCTTCAAAATGTCTTTACACTACCATTCTCCCAAATTTGCTAAGCTTGCAATCTTCATTCTTCTCCAGCTGCACATCCAGCCTCTATAAACAATTACACTGCCCCCACCTCAACCTCATCCAAATCCAAATCAGAAGCCTGTTTCAAACGCTCTGATCGTCACCCTAGGACCGGTACGCTCCTACAGGTTCCCACCCACGGCGGGATAATACCACGGCCGATCCTCGGGGAAAGAAACCCGGAGGCTAAGCGAGGTGGCGACGGGATACGACCACGTCCACCACCGGAAAAGGGTGGGAGGGGGGGAGGACAGGGAAAAAAATAGCCAAGAGAGTTTGGAAAAGGACGGATAAGACCTCTGTTGCACCGATAGCTTGATTCCCCTTCAACTCTAAACCCTTGCACTCCGATAATCCGCCGCCTACGTGTTCTTAAATATTTTTCTTCTGCGATGTTCCGGGCACGTCCGTTCAGTTCGGCTTCCGCTGAGCAAAAGAGTTGGCCATGCCGCCTGTGCCCTCACCCCCTCCGCCTGCTGGCTTTTTTTAGCGTCTAGGGCTTATTTAGCCCTTCGGGCTTATTAAGTACCTTTCGTAGGCGTTTTCGGGATTTTATGCTTTCTGACAAAAGCTGGCTAACAGTATGACCAGCCACTAACCGATTCGACGTTGCCACCCCGTTCGGTCACGATCACCGGAACTAGTTCATCTTGGACAAATGAAATATATTTATGTTGCTCTAGTTAACAAGTGAGCGTTGATCTTGTTAACGATTAGGTTGTACTGTGGTCTATCTCTCGTCCTTCCTAGTCCTTTGGTGTTGGAAATTGGTTGGGTGGATTTGGCTGTTAATTAACGGAATGAAGCTCGGACACGTTGTTTCTGTTTATTCCAAAGTCAAAAATGCTTGAAGAGCCCTTAAGGTATATAAACTGCTCACAGGCAGCCGAATGTATATATTTGTAATAATATGCTAGTATATAAACTGCTCACAGGCAGCCGAATGTATATATGTGTAATAATATGCTTATGCTCACAGTCATCCGCTTATCTCTCTACATATAAAAGAGTTTGTCCTGACTGACTGATTGGCAATCAACGCAGAGCCTGAACGGTAGAGATAGAAAGCTGAAATTTTCACAGAAGTTTCCTTATGAGTTGAAAGTGAGCACTAAGGCGGGGTTTGGAAAATTCCACCTCTAAGGGGTGGAAAACTCCAGAAAAGCTACTATGGGGAAAATTTGTTTTTCATCCGATTGACTTGAAATTTGGTTTGTGAGTAAAGCAAGCGAAATAATTGGACACCTGTTTCCCAGATTTCGGAAAATCCGCCCACAAGGAAAATGGCCGGAAAATTCTTCATGGAAAAAACTATTTTTCATTCGACTGACTTCGAACTCTGTTTGTGAGGATGCTAAGCAGAATAATTAGACTTGAGATTTTCCGATGATGGAAAATCCGCTCCGAAAAGTCGGGAAATTCCCGGAAAATTCC
This sequence comes from Lordiphosa mommai, assembly GCA_018904225.1. NCBI lineage: Eukaryota > Metazoa > Arthropoda > Insecta > Diptera > Drosophilidae > Lordiphosa > Lordiphosa mommai. The sequence continues at coordinate 11,730 of JAEIFT010000739.1, forward strand.
ATTTGGAAAAAACTATTTTTCATCCGATTGGCTTCAAACTCGGTTTGTAAAGATAGTATGTAGGTAATTGGACATGAGATTTTCAAATGTTGGAAAATCCGCCCACAAAGAAAATACCCGGAAAATTCTATATGAAAAACTATTTTGAACCGATTGACTTCAAACTCGGTTTGCAGCGATAGTATACAAAATAAGTTGACATGAGATTTTTCGATTATGGAAAATCCACCCACAAGGAAAATGGCCGGAAAATTCTATATGGAAAACACTATTTTTCATCCGATTGACTTCAAACTCGGTTTGTAAGGATAGTATACAAAATAAGTTGACATGAGATGTTCCAATGTTGGAAAATCCGCACGAAAAGTCGGGAAATTCCCGGAAAATTCTATATGGTAAAACCTATTTTTAGTCCGATTGGCTTCAAAATCGGTTTGTGAACACATTATAGAAAATAATTAGACATTTGATTTCTCGGTGGTAGAATTTCCGCCCGCAGGCAAGAATAATGGTGGGCGTATTTCGGTTCAGTGACAATGGCTATTTGTGAGCCGATCTGGGCCAAATAAATAGGATAAAGTGCACTCAAGGTCGGATAATGGGTGCCGGGGGGTGGTTTCAGCGTTTGTACGTTTAATGGGCCAACTAGGTGGAAAATAATTTTCTCATTTATGATGGTCGGGAAAATTGGGGGGGGGGGGTTGAATTTTTTTTTTTTTTTGTTTTTTTTGTTAAAATGCTAGTATGTGTATATAATAAAAATGATTACTCTCATAGTACATTTGTTGTTGTTCTCTTGTTTTGTGTGTTTCAAGTGGTTATTGGTCTACATGGTAACTGGTAACTCCCTCCCCCCCTGGAATGAAGCGACAGCCAAAGTGATGGAATCTCAGCCACTTAACGAAATTAGGAATGAATGTTTCGGGTTTAAAGACAGCAGATCTCTTTCTGGCCTATAATGCTGTGATCCCTATTGCTATTGCTACTACAATAAATACTATGTAGGTTGCAAAGGACATGTGTTATTGTAAATACTTGAACTGAACTAGTTCTTTTGTCTCTTGTGTCTGCCAGTTGCAATTTTTGAAGAGTTTGGTTCCTCTATAGTATTGTTAATTTGGATTCCTACAATATCTTTAAGAATTGGTTCTAGTTGATCGGACATTGTGAAACTGGTCTTTGAGCAATTAGATATTGGATTAAGACTGATTCTCGAATAGAGTGGTTATTTACAACAATCTGAAGTTATTTTTAGTTTGTTCGCTTTAAGTATAAATATGTTCCCTTCTTCGGGTTCGAAAATTCTTCTTCTCCTTGAATTTCTGACGTCGCGGACCGAAATATTTCTCTTCTAGTATGGGCGTTAGACATTTATCGTTTCCGACTTTAGACCTTTGACCTATAACGTCTCAAATCATATGTTTTATTATATTTGCTTTGAATATGTAATCTTTCTAACATACCACTGTTATTAGCATAGCAGTTACACATACACGCCTATCACATTGGTAGATCGAAGAAAATAACAAGTCAGTAATAAAAACCAACAGAAGCGTACAGTTCATTTCAGTTTGGGACATTATTTTCACATGGTGCCGAAACCGGGAAAGTAGCGATTGTCGGTGTTTAATGTAAATATCTAACGGGTGTGTTAAAAGCGAATTACTCAAACAGCGATTGTTAAAATAAATTAACAAATAAAGAACAAAATCAGCGAGCAATTAAAAATAAAAGAAAATGGATCCTGCGTATAGATCTTCTTGCCGAACACAACTTACGAAGTTGTGTAATCAGATCGAAAAACATATAGCGAGCGCGGAAAAGTTGGAAAACGAAAATTTAAAGCGTGTTTCTTTACCGACTAAAAAACGTGCATAACATTGAATGCGTCAGCGCAAAAGGGAGATATGGAGAAGGCATACGAAACAATAACGGAAAATGACTACAAGGCAATAAGTACTGTTGTGAGACTAGCGAACCACGAAAACACAAGGAGCTCAGCAAAAAGAAGATAAAACGCATAGCGAAAGAAGCGAGAGAGCAAATTGCAATTACCAAAAGCTAAACCAATTGAGTTGAAGAAATTTAACGGAGCCTTTGAAAATTGGCTACCCTTTTTGGACTGGTTCAAGATAGCGGTGCACGAGAACTCGATGTTGGACTCAGCCACTAAATTCAATTACCTTAACGATTGTCTTACGGAGCGGCTGCGGCAACAATAGCTAGATTTATTTCAGCCAAGCGTGCTAGAAGAAATATGTCCAAAGCTGCTTAAGTTTAAAAATGTTCAATCCGAAAACGATGTGAAGGGCTGCGGCAGTTGTTATAGCGAACCCTAGCTACAACTCCAACCTAACAGCCCTTGGAGTTCAGCTTCTAATTATTGCATTATGGTCGTTTCTCTTATTCTAAAGACCACGATAATTGTCTAGTCTGCGGCCTACTCTCAGAAAATTCCAAAAAAATTTCCTCGATGGACCGCAATTATCAAGAATTTTCATGCAGAAAAAACGCGGGGGTCATCCATGGTTTCTTTTAAACGAATTTTGAAAATTTGATTTTTACTTAATAAACATATTGTGTTTTGAGCAATGTGTCAAATTTAATTCAAATTTAATTGGATTTTTTATTGTTCATTCTATAATTCTAATCAAAATGGAGTGCACGAATTGCAATTTTCCTGTGTCGAAATTTTTGTCTTTGACGAATATAGAGCTTATTGAGTATTTAAAGCGTCACAACTGTTTTCTACAAGAAAAAAATGTGAAATTGTTCTGCTGACTGTAAGATAGCAGTACCGTAACAGTTAACTGCTACAACCATGGGTAATAAAAAAAGTCAAGAAACAGTGCAATTTCAATGAAAGTATGCGCAAAATACCCTTTTTTAAAAAACAAACTGAACCATTCTCAAAATTTTGTGGATCCCTCTACACAAGCACACACAAAACATAGAAGGCTGTGGCTAGGACGTGAAGTCAATTGCCTCATTTTGGCCAAAAAAATACCATCCAGGATATTTGGCCAAGTTTTATGTTTATAAACGATTCCCAAGTCCCAGATAGGATCATAACATCTTCGTGGCTATTGGTCAGTTATATAATCCCAAAAAAAAAACATCATTAAATGTTCATTTTGCTGAGGTGAGTAATGGAAATGTGTTCGGATTTGTCGCGCGATTTTGTGTGTGCTTGTGTAGAGGGATCCTACAAATTTTGAGAATGGTTCACCATTTGGTGTAAGAAAAGGTATTTTGCGGATACTTTCATTTGGAAGTACACTATTTCTTGACTTTTTATAGAGTCTGTAGCAGTTAACTATTTACAATAGTTGCGCGTCATCTTTTCACCTTTATCTCACAGTCAGCAAACAATTTCCACATTTTTAGTTGTGCTTTTTATTCTCAATAAGCTCTAAAAATCAAAAATTTCGGCACAATTCGTTGCCCATTTTGAAGTATTAATTTTAGAGAAAAATCAATTGTGAATAATTTGACACATATTAAACTACAATATGTTTTATTGAAGCAAAATCAAAATTTTCAAAATTCGTTTAAAAACCATGGATGACCCGCGTTTTTTTCTGCATAATTCGCGGTCCACTTTTCGAATTTTTGAGATTTCTAGGTCCGTAACTGAGACAATTACCATCTTTTTGTTCCGCTTTATTGTAACTCATGTCTATTTTCATATCCTCCAGTCTAACGCTTTCTTTTCAATTTCCATTAATTCAAAATTTACAAAAATTTTATTTTTTTAATTTTGTTGATTTTGAAGAATTGTTGCTTCGATAATTCAAAAAATGGATTACTGCTGCCAAAAGGCATTTTAGCTTGCGACCTCGTTACGGCTCCAATGTAAAAACACTATAACTAACATATAGCTTTATAGAAAATTTTGTTAAGATACAGGTTATCAATTTGATTGGTCAATAAATGACTTATAAAAAATAACATAGGGCAACCGTGTTTTTGGTGCAGCCCTTTCTTTAACTGATTATTTAAGTATGGAGAAGAGGATTATATAAGTATGAAGTTGTCCTTCCATAAATTGAAATATGTGCTTTTTGGCTTAAGCAGGTTGTAGCATCGCCAAATAAACTGGTAAAAGTGCGAAAGATTTTTTTAATTAATATTTTGATCTCTAAAAGACAAGACAAATTAACTTTTGAGAGATGGAGGATCTACCTGACCGATGCCATACAATCAGATGAGATGATTCGGGTAGATATGTGGTAACCCTATCATTTCGCAATCCAGACCATATTGACCTAGGGCACTCCAGATCTATCGCACTGTCGCAATTTATAAAAAACGAATGCCGTTTAAAAAGGAATGCCCAGTACGACTTAGTGCTCCAGGAATACTTGGACCTGAATCCTACGCGACAAGTCTCTTCAAATAGAAGTTCCCTGAGTTTCCTGAGTTTTATTGTTCCCTGAGTTTCTATTGTACACTACTTGACACTATACTAAATTTGGAGGTGAGAGTTTAATAGTAACAATTACTTCATCTTGAATAACGAATAAATGCTTTTATTATTTTGTTAGAAAAAAATATATATATTTAGCAGTGAATAAAACGATAACGATGCCTACGTTGCCAATTTGAAAGCCATAAAACCGAATTCTTTTTACTCATACTTATGCGTATAAAAACACACAAAATCAATGTTACTGAATATTTCGTAATCTTACACTCTACTGCAGCTCTCTTACTTGTTCTTGTTTGAAAAAATCATATCAAATTATAAATTTAATAGCAAACAACCATGGAACTACGCCAACGCATAATGTGACGTGTATGAATACGTAATATTAAAAAAAAAAAGTATTGAGGTACGCAACCGTTCTCTGACCGCATACGTATTGAAGCATTAATGCAATTGAAGCAATAAATATAAGTTAGTTTTCCAATGAATTTATTCATAGATGAATTGACAAAATTTGCTTAAGATCAGTCGAATAACAACTTTATAATGCTTTCCTATTACAGATCAGATCAATAAAATATTTTTGTATATTTTGAAGGGTACCTCAGCTTCGTGCTGCACAAAGTAACTTGGCTTTCTCTATTTTTTTCCACTGCATTTCTGCACTTCTCTCGCTGCACTACCCAAAGCATTCAAATTATTTTCACATCCAACGACAGCGACAGCGGCAATATTTGTACAGCACTTCAGCAAACAAAAAAAAAAAAAAAAAAAACAGAAGTAAAGTTAACAGGTAAAACACTGTGTAAGGTATAAGCGAATGCTTTTAACGGACGCGCTAAAGGATAAGCGCATTAAAGTATTCTTTGCAATTGCAAAACGAAACTTGGAATCAAAGCAGCCAAAGCGCACATTCATATAAAATCGATTGTATGAGTTTAAGAGTTTACGAGTTTGTACTCGTATTAGCTGGCAAACCGCTTGTCAACCTATTTGTGCAGCTTTGCGGCTGAGTTGGAGTACGCGAACTGGTTGTCCCTCGAGCCAAACTGACAGACACGCCACATGCATGTACAAGGACTTGCTGCTGCGCCTCATGTTGTCGCTGTTTGTTGTCGTCGGCGACATACAAAAGCTGCAACAAACAAGTAACAGCCTGAGGAGGCGAATGGAAGGGAACAACAAGGAGCGCACATTGCACTTTGGACCCACTTAATCCTGCACATTGTGTTAGCCTTATTGTGGAGCCCCATGGGCGGATTGGGCATTGTCTTGTCTCCCCGTTCAATTTCCACCAAAAAGGACTCACAAAGCCTCGACGACAGTTTTATGCTTTATCAGCAGGCGTCGTCGCGGCCATCAAAACTTGTTTGTTTTTCCTACGCTCTAATTCTAATGATCGCAACTGTCTGTTTTGCTTTCCTTTTCCCCCTTTTTGTCTGGACCGTGATGAAAAGGAGAGAGAGAGGGAGGGCGGAAAAGTCGCCCCCAATTGACGCGGTGTTAGGGTTACAAGTATTATTTTTGCGCGACCAGACGGTGCTAGACAACTAGAGAATTTACTATAAGTATTTTGGTAAAATTTTGGGGAAGAAAATCGATAAAAATCATCATTAAATCATGCTGCAAAATTAAAACATATTTAAAGTGAACTTGAACTTGAGCATCACATTTGAGGCAATGAGATAACATCTCTGAATACTAGTGAAGCTAAAAAAAAAACAGAAATATGAAGGAGAATAAAAGATGGTATCTATAAGCGATATGAAAAAAGGACGAAAAGAATTTTTGTACGCCAATCAAGAAAACGAAAAAGGCGCCAAAACTCTTTTTTTAACAGTTAAAATAAATTAAATTATTTTAATTTGCATAAAACGCTTTCAGAGTTAGTTTACTTATGTCAAATTAGGGCTTTCAAAAATAAGAGAGCTACTCCCCAAAGATTTGGTAAGTATGAGTCAATTTTAGGTTGTCATATGTGTAAGCCATAAGATTAAATCATTCTTTTACTAATAATATTCATTAATGCATCATTAAATGGTTATGTAAGTATGTTTTGAAGCAAAAATTAATTTACTCCAATTATATAGAATATATTATTCATTCTGAAATCAAATATGCACTAAAAGTTATATTCAAAGCTTTTCACCTGAGCCAATAACCAATAAGAGATATCTACACAGAGAATATACAGCAGTTCTTAAAATTAAAATGTTTTACTAATTATAAATGAGAAAAATCTGAAGACTAGTTAATATTAATCTAGAAGGACAATTCTCGTTATTTTACTTATTCTATCTCCATTGTACGCCTTATATATAGTTTTGACGAAACCGCAGATCGCAAAGCAAGTGCTCGAAAAATTTCTGTACAAATACTGTACCGCTACCGAAAAAAGTTCCAACGAATCAGAATCTTGAAAACAACAACTGAAACAAAACAAAGACTTTTCGATATTTTACAAAAAAAAGCGAACGAGTGACTATATGATTCAAAGAGTAAGTCTACAGCATTACTAAGGGGTTCTACCTTTTGCACATAGTTTTTTTGAGTGTTTTTTTTAAAAAATTCTGGAGAGAAAACAATAAGATCTTTTAATTTTGTTTTTAGTTTTATTAATTAAATAAAGAAATAAAAAAAAAATCGTGAATTTAAAAGCAGTTCAACAAGCTCTCGGACTGAAAATTTGGGTCTCCAAAAAAACGTGTAGAGGTGGTAGCAATGATTCCGGGACTCAGGTTATCTGAAATGAAAAACAGTAAATGAAGATATGATCAGAATTGATATATTTCTGGCCCCACCTCAAACATATTTGATTTGGCCGCAATTTAAAAAAGAAAATAATAGTTTTTTTAAGTTTTAATTTGTAGTTTATTAAAAATAGTAAATTATTTTTCTACTTGATTGGAAGTACGGGGCCAGAATTACATAAATTCTGCGTTTGTGCAGATAAAACGTGCTTAAAATTTTGATCTACTTAAAATACACATACTCACTGTAGCAAGAACATTGCTCCACTTAAAATGCCATTCTAAACTATTTCGAATTTCTTAAAATGGTTTGAAGGGAATGAAAGGGGAATGTCTAAGCTATAACAAATACAAAACGAAAATATGGAAAACTAAATTGTTCAAGGGTAGAAGACCCCCTTAAAGACATACCAAATCAAAAAGTTTTCAAAAAATTGAAAAAATTTAGTTCATGAAACTGTTGTGTGCATTATGATGGACGATGAAGCTTGTGTAAAAATGGACTTATACACATTATCCGCCCCTTTATTTGACACAAAGCAGAAGGTGGGTCTGTTGAATGTCACCAATTTAATTTGAAAAATTCAATTTTTACCAACTTATCGTAAAAACAATACGATAACAATATTTTGAACAGATCTGGATAACACAAAATATACCAGTTGATTTCGAGCTTTGCCTAATGCAAAAATACAAAAATTGTCTGCTCAAAAGAAGAACAACTCAATTGCTGCAGATCTTTGACTAAAAGATCGATATAATCAGGGTCGACAGCAGAGTAGAGATAGCCCTGTCCGTCTATCTTTCAGTATAAACCCGTCGATCACAGAGACTATAAGAGACCTGTGCTTTTGCATGTAACGCTCGCTAACTAGCCTAGTTCAACTAGGTATGCTACGATTGAGTGTTAAGCGCAGATTTTAAACCACCGGTTCACTTCACATCATGGTTTTTGCTGCTAAACGAACCGCGGTTGCGTTTCGGTTCAGTAGCACACACTTTAATTTAGAAATGACTTTTTCCTGCCTTCCATTTTTTAAAAATAATACCTCTTGTATGAAAATGTTGAATTTTTTAATTCCTAAAAATCATTTGCATAGCTTCAAAATATTTGGATTATTGTGCTTATTAAATAATGTCGAAAATGTGAGCATAGCCATTAATTCCAGAATTATCTCGTACAGCATGGATGCTAAGTATACTTTGGTGATGATCTAGTAGATTGACAGCCACAAAATGTAGGCTACAAGTATGTACATCCGAGCGGATGTTGATGAGGATAGAATTTTTTTCATAGGGCCTTCTATTTGAAAATAAATGTCAAATGGATGAACATCAGTTCGCGATCCTAGTATTCGCCACTCACAAACTGAGTATATCCGAGAATCGTTCATTATAATGGGAAACATGTACCATATTCAATTAAATTTATTGCTCTTTAAACTGCTTAACTCATTAAAAGCCAATACACTTTTTAAAGCAAAATCCTGAAGTGAAGTAAAATTAATATGAGCAACTTAAATGATTTGGAAAAAGACATACAAATCATTTATTTAGTGGGTTTGGAGCCCGTACCGAAGCGAATACAATAGACAAATATATGATACATTTTTTTCCAGACTTAAAGGAACAAGGTCTTTAGCTTAGCAAATCAACTGATCAGATTTTGTTTCACATGAGGTCAAATTCACACTGGCATTCTCGAAACACAAAAATTTTTAAAAGAAGTACTAAAACCAAGCAAAATTGCGATGACCCTTAATCTCCTTAATCTCTACTTTGCCTACATGTAACTGTAGAGCATATTCTGCATGATGAAACTGCATCATGGAATTGTGAAAATGTTTTTTCCATTTGGAAATCCACTTTTGTGTACCCAAGCAGGTACAATGGCCGTGGAATGGAATAAATTGCAATGCTCATAAAAACACAAATTTGTCGGAACGAGTTCGTCACTGACATAAAGTCCTGATGAGGCCACCACTGGCACTTTGACAGCTGTTAATGGATCTGACAGCTCCAAACAGTACAAAAACGGAACCAAACTTTAACTATCCCAGTTACCGGCACAGCTACAACTTTAATGCCCATCTTTCGGCATGGGAAATCAATATTTGTGTCCTGGCACAAAAGCTTAGAGCATACCCGAGCAACACACACATAACGCGCGATACGGGCTGCTGATTTATTTCCGCCTAGCTCGAGCCAAGAAATAGCTGCAGTAAAAATTGGCAAGGAGGTGAGGAGCGTTGTCGTTGGCGCCGCGAAACTGTGACGCCATTTGTCTGCCCAAAATAGAAGCAAAATAAAAGGAAGCTACACAATATTGTAGCTCCACCTAGAAACATGGAGAAAAGCGGAGGCTTCTTAATGAATATATAATGAGAAGGGCAAAGGTGTTTAGGTCCATAATGTCCAGTTGATTGCAAACTTTTTGTTACAGCCAACACTGAGTTTACTTTTGTTTCAAAGTATGAAAATTTAATTAGTTTTCATTAAGTGTGGTGTAAACAAATGTTTTGTTGTATTTGGTCATTAATTTGTAAGCAGAGTATGTATCTTAATTAGCACACCAAGGTGTTAGGCTTTAATTTAATATAACCTTACAAAGTCTGGAACAATGTTAAAGTCTATAATGAAGTTCTTTAAACCTTTGCATTAGAAGTGTAAATAAATAAAATGGGTCTTCTTATTTTTAATAAATCTAAAAATCTCAAAGATTTTTATTTTGATTTCCAATTTAAATTTAGATAGATTTTCAACTCTTTATTCTCGTTATAACTAAAATATAAAATTATCTCAGATTCGTTAAATCTTTACAAAAATATAGATTTTTTACAGAGTAAGTTTAAAATATTGTAAAAAAATTAGCTTTTTAAAAATTTTTGTATATCAAATATATCTTGAAAAATATATTTATGTTTATTTTCTGGCTTCCTATTCTAGTTATAACTAAAATGTAAAATTATCTCAGCTTCGTTAAATCTTTGCAAACAGTTTGATTTTTTACAGAGTAAAGTTAAAAAATATTGTAAAAAGTTTTTGTAAAATTTAGATAGATTTTCAACTCTTTATTCTCGTTATAACTAAATTATTAAATAATCTCAGCTTCGAAAAATCTAGAAAACATTTTGATTTTTTACAGAGTATGTTTAAAATATTGTAAAAAATATAGCTTTAAAAAAAATGTTTGTATATCAAATATTTATTGATATTTTCTCTTTAAAAATATTTTTATATTTATTTTCTGGTTTCCTATTCTCGTTATAACTAAAATATTACATAATCTCAGCTTTGTTATATCTTTGCAAACATTTTGATTTTTTACAGAGTATGTTTAAAATATTGTAAAAGTTTTTGTAGAATTTAGATAGATCTTGAACTTTTTATTCTCTTTATAACTAAAATATATAATAATTTGTTAAATCTTTTTAAAACATTTTGATTTTATTAGAGTAAGTTTAAAATATTTAAGAAATTGTAAAAATTTTTGTAAAAAATTTAAAATTCAATAAATTGTTTGTATCAAATATTAATTGTTATTTTCTCTTTAAAAATATTTTTATATTTATTTTCTGGCTTCCTATTCTAGTTATAACTAAAATGTTAAATTATCTCAGCTTCGTTAAATCTTTGCAAACATTTTGATTTTTTATAGAGTAAGTTTAAAATATTGTAAAAGTTTTTTATAGAATTTAGATAGATCTTGAACTTTTTATTCTCTTTATAACAAAATATTTAATAATCTCAGTTTCGTTAAATCTTTGCAAAACATTTTGATTTTTTACAGAGTAAGTTTAAAATACTGTAAAAAATTTTGCATTAAAAAAATGTTTGTATATTAAATATTTATTGTTATTTTCTCTTTAAAAATATTTTTATATTTATTTTCTGGTTTCCTATTCTCGTTATAACTAAAATATAAAATTATCTTAGCTTTGTTAAATCTGTGCAAATATTTTGATTTTTTACAGAGTAAGTTTAAAATATTGTAAAAGTGTTTGTAAAATTGAGATAGATTTTCAACTCCTTATTCTCGTTATAACTAAAATATTAAATAAATCTCAGTTTCGTTAAATCTTTGCAAAACATTTCGATTTTTACAGAATAAGTTTAAAATATTAGTTACATTAAAAAATTTTTTTATATTAAATATTTATTATTATTTTCTATTTAAAAATCTTTTTTGTTTATTTTCTGGCTTTCTATTCTCGTTATAACTAAAATATAAAATTATCTCAGCTTCGTTAAATCTTTGCAAACATTTTTATTTTTTACAGAGTAAGTTTAAATTATTGTAAAAAATTTAGCTATTAAATATTTATTGATATTTTCTCTTTAAAAATATTTTAATGTTTATTTTCTGGCTTCCTATTCTAGTTATAAATAAAATATAAAATTATCTCGGCTCGTTAAATATTTGCAAAACATTTTGATTTTTTACAGAGTAAGTTAAAAATATTGTAAAAATTTTTTTAAAATTTATATAGATTTTCAACTCTTTATTCTCATTATAACTAAAATATAAAATTATCTCAGCTTCGTTAAATCTTTGCAAACATTTTGATTTTTTTACAGAGTGAGTTAAAAATATTTAAAAAATTTTGTAATAAATCTTGCATTAAAAATATATTTTCATAGCAAATATTTATTGTTATTTTCTCTTTAAAAACATTATTATGTTTATTTTTCTGGCTTCGCACTTGACCAGTTCAGTTGAGTTTCTTTTCTCATTTACAATTGATTGACATTACTTACTCGACTGCCTATACAACTGACTGACTGACTTGACTGACTGACTCACTTTATACAATTACCACATTCTATTGATGTTGTTTGCCTGGCTTCGTTTTTCCCATCGATAACGACTGAGTAGAGGTTTCCTATCATTTGCCATCCAGGGCAGAGTTATTGATAGCTTTTATTGCAATGCTCTGTGTGTGTGTGTGGGTAAATCTTTTCATTTTGTGGCACATTACACAAGCCAAGTGCTCGACGTCAATCACATTTTCCTTTGTGATAAATCCGCTGCCACAGCAATTGCATCAGACGCGGCAGCGAGTCATGTTGAATTACATGCAATGAAAATCTAATGCTTGCCACACACACACAGTGGCAGCATCAGCATCAACAGAGAGGAACATATACTCGTATTAGATTGATGCTCCATTTTGCGGCCCGGAGCCATCAATATGTTGGTTGTGGTAATTAATAAGCAACGCTTCGCTCACGGACTTTATGGGTCACAGCTGCCGCTCGGTTAAACTATTTATACAGCAATTTAGGGATTTTGCAAACAAACATTTTCAATTTGGAGCGCTGTAAACTAAATTAAGTCCTCCAACTTGCCGGAGGACTAGCATGCCGTACTCCAAAATTATAATGAGTTAATTTGAAAGCCAAGGGATGGGCGGAAATGGGTACATCTTTGCAGTGTTGCTTTTGCTTGAAAGCAATTTCAATTAGTAAGCCGCCAGGCTCCCAAAATCTAGCATAAAAATGAAGCAATAAACTGAAAATGGCTTGCAAAAGTCACAAAAAAGCTTTCAAAACTCATTTACCTACAAATTGTTAACCATAAAACGCAACTATTTTGGCAAACGTATTTGGCATCAAAAATGACAGGCTTTCCGGCGACAAAGCTAAGCACAATGCCGAGGTTAGGGTTTGGGAATGGCGATGTTGTTGTTGTTGTTTTCAACGGAAATACAAAAGCAGCTTCCGTTTTGACAATGCCGATTTGATGTATGTCTGTCACTGAGTATCTGCAAGTTTGTGTGTGTGACAAAACTTTGTTTATGCGTTTCGTTTATTTGTCAGATTGCTCATTTTTGTATGCAGTCAATGACATTTGACACCATAAATATGAAGTGCAATGACATACACATGATATTTATATTATTCAAAAATAAACAGAAAAAAAACAAGTATGAAAGTCGGTCTAGCCCGACTGTAATATACTCTTGTAGCCAGCCAAATTATGTATATAATATTGTGCAGTTTCGTAAAAACTAGCAAATGTATGATTCGCTGAGTGAAATAGATTCATGGCTTAATGGTAGTACTTGCACGACACGGATTTGTGTTTTGAAGCCATTTTAATAATTCTGCAGGAATATGTGCAAAGTTCGCTGAAAAATGTTGTGAGAAACTTCGGATTCAAACTCATTTAAAAAAATCGATATAAAAACTAAACAATGACTGCATACCAATTTCCCGGAAAATTTACCATCTATAATGCCTGGGTAAAAAATGGGTCGAATGGTCGAAGTTTAATTTTCTGGCGCTTAGCTCCAAACTGATTTTGAAAGATCTATTTGAAAATTCAACAATGGTGAAGAATGGACTGTATTCGATTGGATTGCATTGTATTCGATAAAATTTAGGTTCCTTACGATTACCTCAAACGGCATTTTTAAAGCAACACATACAAAATATGGACTGCGTGGGCTTTAAATTTTACAAAATCCACCCTCAAAGACGTTAAATGGGTATCAAACTGTTTTCCTTTGATTTGTTTTCGATCATCTAATAACTTATTTTCAAAGAATTACTATAAAGAAAATTACCAACGGGATATTTAATTTTTAGAAAGTCCTGAAAAATTGTGAAAAATGGTTCCAAAAAATGTTTTTGTTTTTAAGTGAATTTTAATTATTTTTGTGTAATGGTGTCAGCCACATCTTCCTATCTTCTTTGTGTCTGTATTACACAATGCTGCTCCAAAAAGTAGGCAATGCAAAAGGCTGTTGGTAGTGTCATTGGATACTGGCGCCAAACAGTCTGCTTTAAAAATTATTGCTCGTAATTCCTTAGAACATGTGGCCCCAAAAAGTAGGCAATATATATTATAGTTCATTATTCGCAAGCAAACAATATTTAAGTTCTTCATTAATGATCTACTTTAGGTAGTAAAGTCAACTTAAGTTCTAATGATTGCAGAAGACCATCACTAGAGTATTGCTCATACATTTGGTCACCTCAATATCGTAACTAACAAGATGTATTAGAATCTGTCCAAAAGCAGTTTATACTCTTTGCTCTTAGGGCTTAAACTGTAATGCTACTCGCCTCCTTTTAAATTTAGACTACGTCTTCTAAGCTTGTCTAGTCGTGGTGGTCTTTCTTCTGCATTTTAACATTAAACTTTAATTAACATATGTCTAGAAGGTCCGAAAAATCTATCTTTAAATTGAGGGAAATAAGAGGGGCGTGGAAAAAATGGCAAATATATTGGATTTGTCTACATGTATAAGGGTTTTATGTTTCATACACTTTAAACCTCTAGCTTTTACAATATTTGAAGGAAGCATTTCCAAATCTTTAAAGTAGATCAATTATATACTTAATTAGCATCATCAGACGAGTGGAACGTTGACTCCTTATTTTTAATTGCAGATCAAGAGCAATAAGCAAATTAACAAAATATTCAAACTATGGTTTGTATTATCTATATATTACAGTGAATATCGGTTATATAAATATGCAATCATTCATCAATATTTTAGGTTATAAGCAATATTTAAAGTCTTCGCCGATTTCTGAAAGGAAAAGCACAGACATCAAATTTTTAAATTTATTTTGATGTTTTTAGTGGAATATGCCTGGAATGCCAATAGGCAGTTCCTAATGTCATTGGATATTGGCCCTTAGAAGTATGCAACATTAATTATAGCTCGTAATTTCTCAGAAAATATGGCCCCAAAAAGTAGGCAATATATATTAAAGTTCAATATTCCCAAGTAAACGTATCACAGACAATAGATCATTTAAAATGGAAACGACAATTTTTTGGTAAAAATCTCTCTGTAATACAGGAGTAAATGGGAAATTAACCCTTTAAATAAATTCGAATAAATAAATTTGACATAATTCTCTAACATTACATATAAGTTAAACAGGCTGATACATTCTGATTGCTACAACAAAGAGCGAGTGCAGAGTCAACATCTGACTTTAGAAAATATGTTGTCAAAATTTCAGTTTCCTAGCTGGACTGGTTTACACACGCAAAAACTTTTTGCCAAAAAATATGATTTCTATAAAGATTTAATATGGATAGGTACTTTAGTTTGGGCGCTCACACAGCCGGCAGATTCAGGAAAATAATTTGAAGACTTAGAAAGTGAAAGAAATTTTTCCTGACTTATAGGAAATATCATGTATCTGATTGTTATAATCATGAATAAAAAGCTGTGTAAGTGTCTGTCTTTTTAATATCAAATATCAAATTCAAATTATTACAAAAACAAAGATAAATCACTCGTTTTGTAACCACTCTGATTGCCATTATCCTGTGAGAAATGTATTACAAATTGAATTTTGAGTGCAAAATTACTGTGAACGTTTCTGTATGGTTTTTTTTTTCGCAACAATTTATGGATATGCCTTCGTTCTTTTTTTTTTTGCAAGCGTTGAAAAGGCATAAAATGACAGGTCGACGCAGCTGCATTTTGCTTCAGAGACAAAAATGGCTTCCACTTACATTACGACAAAGATGAAACACGTGCCTGGTCCCAGAGTCAGACACATGGGAGACTCTGGCTTGCATATTGCTTGATTTATGTGGCAATAAGCAGATGCAACTGGCGCGAAAAAGAAGAAACGAAACGTGCAGCGCGTAACTGATATGCAGCGATTAGCACATACACACGCACCTGCAAGCAAACACCTTAAAGTGCCAAACCGGTGGCTATTAATTTTCGGTTGTCAAGTAGGGTGGGGTGGGGGGAGGGAGCCAAACTCATAACTCATTGCAACACATGTTTACTTGGGCAACTTTTCAGCCACGCCCACAGCCCTGACCCCTGAACTCTGTCAATGTGTTTCTTCTTCTGGGTTTTTGGCTAGTAAACTTATTCAGCTCTTTGAACTTTGAACGCAAAGTTTAGTGGCCAAAAACCGCATACTGACATTTGTGACGACAGGCATCACAATCGATGTTATATATATAAAGTAAATAAAGTAAAAGAGAATCATGGCGATAGAATCGCTACAATCCAGTTAGAACGTTCATTCGTTGCCAGGTGTACGCATTTTAGTTGGCCACCAGTGTAGTCTGACAACAACCACGGTGAGGCGTCAGTGCGCATTTTTGTTAAAGAATGCCGAGAGAGAAATCCATAACTGTAAGCTACATTCCCTATAACTTCGAGTTAATCTGCTGCGCAATAGTCTACGATCCGCGCCCAGGCAGAGCGCTCTAACTATCTCCCTCTCACTCGTCCGTTTTATGGCGCAACGCCGACAGCGCGGCCACGAGCAGAACGAACAGTGAGACAAACACAACAACAACAACAACCGGCTGCGCCTGGCGCTCGCTAAGCTGACTGCGGCCCTCGCTCAGAGAGAGTTTCATTCGATCTCCCGTTTGTCGATACATAGGCGACAGCGCAGCTGTGGGTAGAGCATGCACAGTTAGACCAACAACAAAAACAAAAAAACACAACTGGCCGTGCCTGGCGCTTGCTGTGTCGACCGTGGCGTGTGCTCGAGAGCAACGTTCGCCATTTACCGGTACTTAGACGCCCAGCGCTGCCCGTACCGAAAATATGGAATGATGGGTAAGGAGACAGAATTAACAAAGCCAGAGAGCACTTAGCTTCGAGCAGCCAACGTGAACGGAAGTAAATATTTCGGAGTGAGTGAATAAAGTTGCCAAAATTTAAGAACACGTTCCGACACGATCAGACACGATCAGTTTCTCCGGTAAGCATCTATATAAGCGTTACGTAGTACGGTTATAGATATACTAACAGTTAAGTACTTTACTGCATTGGTATTAACCACGTGCCTCAGAGTAAAGCGATGCTTGTAGTTTGCTCCTATCCTTCCTAAGTGGGCATTAACCACACCCCCTTAGCACTTTTTTACTATTTCTTATTTTCTTTGACCTTCCTAAGTGGGCATTAACCACCCCCATAGTACTCTTTTATTATTTCTAAATTTTCTTTGACCTTCTTACACGGGTATTAACCGCGTACCTATCACTGCTCCCTATTTTAATCTCTTCACTTTATTCCCGATATTTTTCGTAACGTGAGAATTAACCACGTGTTCCTTGAAATCATTCTAAAAATCCTCACTCTTTATCAATTCGTGGGTATTAACCTCATTCTGTTTTCTAATTTTTCTCTACAAATCCGCCCGTTTCCTTTTAGACACTAAAAATACCTTTCGATAATATCGTATTTTTTTAGCGCGTCGCCTACGACTCGAATTTTAACAAGACCGTGTTACGCCCGATTCAGTCCAGTTATTCGTGTGTTCGCCGTGAACATATGATCCCGCAACCGTATTATTCGAAACATTTCCTTTGGATTTCTCTTCCTAACCTCTCACCTATTTCCTATATTTCTAAACGAAGGTATTAACTACGTTTATACTAATACCATTTCTTTAATTCCTGTTCTTCTAAGTGGGTATTAATCACGTTCTCCTAACCTCTCCCTATTTCCTATATTTCTAAACGTGGGTATTAACTGCGACTACTAATACCACTTCTTTAATTCCTTGTATTTCTCAAAGTGGGTATTAACCACGTTCTTCCTAACCTCTCACCTATTTCCATATTTCTAAACGTGGGTATTAACTACGTTTATACTAATACCCTTCTTTAATTCCCTGTATTTCTCAAAAGTGGGTATTAACCGCATTCTTCTAACCTCTCACTCCAGTTCCCTATATTTCCTCTACCCTCTCTACCCCTCTACCCTTTGAAACCTCACGTGGGCATTAACCACGCATGCACGTTCGCGTGGGCATCAACCACGTCGACCGCGATCCCTCGTGCCCGTAGTACAATTCCTCCATACCCAACATAGAAGACCCCAAGAGAAATACGAAAGAGCATCGTTTCTGACAAAGTTGACAGTCGGAAGAAAACAATCATCAGTACACCCGACAATAATTTATCGTGTCTCTCTACTCCCTTGGTGTCCCCGCGATTTACAAATTATTCTTGTGAATGACCTTTGGCCGGACTGAGTGAACCACCTCGGCTAAAAACTTCACGTTACAAGTGGCGCCCGAGCAGGGACCTGAGGGGAAAAATCCAAGATTTAATAGAGGTTTTTTTCATCTAGCGGAATAAAGACCCGCATAAACTATTCCTTCTGTCACCTTACTCAGACGACTCATAGCGTATTCCGTTTCGGCCCATATCGTTTACATAGTGGAGAATTGTCGTATATTCGGTCCGGTAGCGTAGCCGCCCAGTCGGCCGTGGTGATAAAAGTAAACGTCGAGAATTTAAAACGGAAAGTGCAGTAAAGTGGAAATAAACAAACAGCAAAGAAAAAAAGGAAACGAATTAACTTTGTGTAATAAGCCAACCTCAAGTACACTGACTTAAACCGCCAGTTCGAGTCTTCCGAGTCACAGAACAGGACACTTTCCAAGCCGACTACAGAGAATCCGAGTGTTCTGGGGAAATTTTTCCGGTGCTTGCTGTCGAGATGAGTACAAAAAATCCTGGTGAGTGCCCGCCCACTTCTTTTATTACAAACCAGGCGTCGGGGTGCGCTGGGTATACTCTCTCCGTAAAGAGGAGTTACTGACGTACGCGGAGGAATTTGGGTTTGACGCAGAGAGGTAGAGTCGAGGACCTCAGGAAAAATTTCGCAAATATGATTAAGGGGAACGAGCCTCCTCAAACAGCATGGACACGTTTGGCCGAACACGAAGCCCAACGAGCACAAAGGTCCACATCTGAGTCATCAAGATCACCCGCGAAATTAGAAAGCATCGTAAATAATGAGTCGACATCCGGAACCACCAAGTTACAGGTCCCGTTAGTACAGGGGGTAATACCGAGGGACAATTCCGTTCAGAATGACACAGTGGCCCCGCCTATTCTTATTTCTACGCCGATCCCAAACCGCTCACTAGACCCACGCCCCTCCGATCTTATGCGACATGCCAATTACAGTCAAGGACAGGAGCTCGAACGCATTTATGAAAATATGTCTCCCGAATATCAACTATACATAAAGCGCTCAGATTTCTCTTCGTTGCCTAAACTAGTGCAAATGGCAGTCGACTTTGAAGATATCCAAAGGCGGAACTTGCAAAGGGTAGGTTCGCCAGCGATCCAGGATATCCAGTCGAAATTCATTAAGTCGTCTCCAAATGTTCCAATGATACACGGGGTGAGCGATCATGTAAGCGGACCAGTGACACAGCTGACAGCCAGGTCTCAGAATCCTTTCAGGAGAACACCGGTCGAGGAAGGGGCCGATTCTCCACCCAGTCACCAAGAGTCAAACCGACGAACAGGCGAAGTGGCGAATCGTCTGATCAAGCAAGATTCGGCTCAACGACGGTGCTACAACTGTAGAGAAATCGGCCACATTTCGCGCGAATGTCGACGACCAAGGCACTTAGCGTGTTGGGACTGTGGTCGTGAGGGTATCCGTACGATCGAGTGTTGCCGCCGTGGGAATCCGAAACGACAGACGCCCCCAGCCACCTCAGGCTCGGCGGGGACGAGCGGCAGCGAGCCTCAACACTAAAGGAGCCGCTTCAGGTAGAAGACGGTCGGATCGTGGCTCGGATCACGATTTCAGGTATCCCGGTCGACGCGACCATAGATACGGGTGCAACGCGTAGCTTCGTTAGCGAAGATTACGTGAAACGGACAGGAATAAGCGAAGGTATCAAAGAAACGTGTGCAGGTATACGGCTCGCGGATGGCACTCGACGCGATATCACCAGACTTCTGTTAGCGGACGTTGGCCTAGGAGCGCGACAGGTCCATCCCTTGCTAATGATGCCGTCGATGTTGGACAACGTTATCCTAGGGATAGACTTCCTTTGTCTAATCGGGACTACGATCCAATGCGGGGACTCCCGACTGCGTCTGCAGAGTTCTCCCCCTCTCGAAGTCCAACCATCCGAAGTCCTGATGGAGACGCACCAGGCGGAGAGCGGCGAATCTAGATCAGAGTTATCAATCGCGGAAGTAGGAAGGACGAGACCAGCGAGATCAGTAATGCGGAAAGTTCGAAGACCTTGCCACAGTCAATACCATTTTTCTCGATAATCAATCGGAGGGAGCGACATTTCTCAGCGGATCGTCAAAGGAACAACGAATGTTGTGTCCAATCCGATTCAGAATGGGTCCCGGAGATTGTGAAGGCTCAAGAATTCTTGAAGGAAGAGTTGCCGAAGTTTCGCAGGCTGACGGGTGTATCACATATAGCCGAACATACGATAACGATGAAAAACGACCGTCCGTTGAAACAGAGGTACTTCCCGAAAAACCCGAAAATGCAACGAGTGATCGATACCCAAGTAGACGAGTTACTGGAACAAAGTTAATAGAACCATCACGAAAGTCCGTACGGCGCTCCAGTCGTATTAGTGGGAAAAAGACGGAGGATTGGCGGATTGTGTCGACTACCGCCAGGTGAACGCAAATTCGGTCCCAGATGCGTACCCAACGCCCAGAGAATAAACCATATTTTGGAGCGATTACGAATGCGCAGTTCATCTCTACTCTTGACCTCAAGAGTGGGTATTACGCAGATACCGATGGCAGCTCAAGTCGCCAGTACACCGCTTTCACGGTACCTGGACGTGGACTTTTTCAATGGCGCGTGATGCCATTCGGCTTACATTCGGCCAGTGCGACATTTCAGCGAGCGCTCGACGGGCTAATCGGGTTGGAAATGGAACCCTACGCATTCGCATACCTCGACGATATCGTCGTAGTCGGACGAAATTGGGACGAACACATACGAAACCTTCGCGAAGTCTTCAGACGGTTACAGGAGGCGAATCTTCGGATTAACGAAAAAAATGTGTGTTTTTCAGGAAGCGACTGACATATCTGGGGCATGTCATTAGTACAGAAGGGATACACACGGATCCGGGAAGGTCGCAGCGGTACGAGAGCTTCCCCCGCCCTCCACGTTAAAAGAACTGCGTCGTTGTCTGGGAATGGCCTCCTGGTACCGGAGATTCGTTCCAAACTTTGCGTCAGTGGTGCGTCCGATGTCAAGAGTTACTTCGTAAGAGTACGAAATGGGCTTAGGGGTGCCGAACAGCAGGCGGCGTTCGACGAACTGAAGGTACGCCTGACTGAAGCACCAGTCTAGCGTGTCCAGACTTTTCCGTCAAGTTCAAAGTTCAGACAGACGCTAGCGACTCAGGCCTAGGCGCCGTATTGACGCAAGAGCTGGAGGGGAGTCGAACGCGTCATAGCCTACGTAAGTCGACGTTTCGGCAAGGCAAAGAAAATTACTCGGTCACGGAGAAATGTTTGGCCATCGTGTGGGCCATCCGCAAATGGCGTTGCTACCTCGAAGGTTACCGATTCGACGTGGTAACCGACCATCTAGCACTCAAATGGCTTAACTCAATCGAGAGTCCGATGGGGCGAATAGCACGGTGGGCGCTCGAGCTCCAACAATATCAGTTCGACGTATGTTATCGCCGAGGGAGTTCAAACGTCGTGGCGGACGCGTTATCGCGGCAGCCCCAAGACAAGTTACTCCGTACCACAGATGACGACTCGGAAGGTCGGTGGTTGATTCGTAGGTGCCAGCAAGTAAAAGAAGATCCCGAGAAGTTCCCCGATTATGTCTTTGAAAATGGACAACTTTACAGACGACTGGGTCACCGAGCGGACGACGACGATTATATACCGTGGAAATTGTGTGTCCCCAGCAACCATCGTCAGCGAGTTTATTGGAATGTCACGACGCCCGGACTGCAGGCCACCAAGGCGTAAGGAAAAACAATCGCACGAGCTTCCCAACGGTATAACTGGCCAGGTATGTTCCGAGACATTGCGCGATATGTTCGGAATTGCGGGTCTTGCCAAAAATTCAAAAGCAGCCAACAGAAACCAGCCGGACATATGCTGACGAGGCGAGTGATCGAGCCATTCGACACGCTTGCGCCGACTTCGTGGGGCCGCTCAAGGTCAAGACACGGCAACACGATGCTGCTAGTTTTCTTCGACTTGTTCTCGAAATGGGTAGAACTCGTACCGTTACGGAAGGCGACTACGCCCCACCTTATACGAGCTTTTTAGAGGTAAGATTTTGGGTCAATTCGGAATTCCCAAATCTCTCTTATGTGATAACGGTACGCAGTTTAGGAGCCGGGCTTTCAAGAGTTTTATGGGTCAGATGGGGACCGAAATCCAATACACCGCACCGTACTCTCCACACGAAAACCCCACAGAGAGGGCCAATCGGACCGACAAGACGATGATAGCACAGTTTGTCGAAGGCCAACAAAATAAATGGGACGAGCTGTTGCCAGAGATATCTCTGGCCATCAACTCCAGTATTTCTGACACGACCGGATACAGTCCAGCTTTCCTCGTTCACGGAAGAGAACCCCGACTGCCCGCGATGTTATTCGAAGAAGTCACGCCGGGATCGGGCACCTTACCTCAAACCCCGAGGAGAAGGTCGAACGATTGAGAGATGTGTTTTCTATCGTACAGGGTAATGCGGAAAGCTAGCGCCGACCAAAGCCGTCATTATAATTTGCGACGTCGTGAGTGGAGGCCAAAGTTAGGTTCTATCGTGCTGGTGAAGCAACACCATCTGTCGAAAGCCGCAGAAGGGTTCGCCGCCAAGCTCGCGCCAAATTCGATGGACCGTTTAAGGTTCTTAAGTTCGTGTCACCAAACATTGTTCGCCTCCTTAAGACCGGAACGAGGCAACGTAGAACAGCAAACATAGCAGAACTGAAGGAATTTCACTGTGAGGCCAACGAAAAAGAACGAGTTTGAGCTTGCCGAGGACACAGGCGGAACTAACTAAACTCACACTCCAGCCAAAATGTCACGACTTCCCGTCATAAGCAACGAAAAAAAATAAATCTGAAACAAACGTAGTTCGTCGTAGTGTCGCATACTAACCCTTCTGAACCACCGAGGTGAATCATCTCTCGTGTCCAAAGGCGATTTTCTCACGGTAACCATTCTCTTTTTCCCAAAAATAGATGGACGAAAAGGCTCATTACAGCCCTGTTAGTAGCTACGATGACGAAGCGGAATCGACACCCGAAAGACCAGACGCGGGTTCGTGAGGCCTCTGAAGAGGGGGGATCCCTCCTGAATATGACGCGTGCGAGTCGGCAAACAATTCGGACGACGGCTCAAGCTGCATCTTAGTCGAAGGAGGGGACAAAGCTTGGGACGAAGACGAAGAGTCACTTGCTAGCGTCGCCCCTCAATCACCCGGTTTGGACTTCGTCAGAAACCTCTCAAACTACCGAACCGCAGTATGCCCAAAACGGGATGTGTCCCTCAGAGTCTGGCCAAAACCGATCCCGAGCCGTATTCCTCGGGTCCGACAAAAAACCCAGAACCGACCGCACGAATCAGCCCAGAACATCAAAATCCTCGTGATCCAAGGTTGCGGGGGCAGGAGTTTACGAACACGTCAACCAAGAGATCACTCGTTATTGGGATGATTCCGCTTAGATTTCGGGACGATTTTGAGGATACCTGGCATGTCAGCGCTTCGCCGAAAAATCCGAGGACTATCGCTTCCGTCGCGCTCCCCCACACAGCCATCGAGTCACACAAATTGTCGTATCACGGTAGACGCAATACCACCACCCCCGGGGCGACACCCTGACCCGCCGGTTCACGCAGCGACGTTTTTCCGACCATCCGTGATGGGTCAGTGGACGACCGAGACAAGTCTGTCAGCTCGCACGACCCCCCGCGAACCTATTGGGCGCGACATCGACACCTCGGAGTCCCTCGAACAACGGCCCAAGGCATCCTTCGCCTTTCCACGGAGACCCTAGCACCGTCCATTTCGATCGCTTCGGTCAAAAGCCTATATGAGCCTGTCAGCAGGTTCGAGGAGGGTTTATCCCCACGTCATCTATTTCGATTCGGAAGAGAACACGACAACGCCCTGGGCCACCGAGTCCGTCGATCGGACGCCACAGATGCCACGTTCTCAATATGGCAAAACTACGTCAACGAACGGATCCGGGGGACATTCAATGTGGGTGCCGATACTCCTCAGACGAAGAAGGAGAACCCTTTTTTAGACGTCACTTTGCCAAAACTACGCAAACCCTCGACCGCCGATCGCCCCATGACGCCAAACGTGTCCTCCCGTCAGTTAAACGTTCCAAAACCGAATCATCAACGGACGAAGAGATCCCCACCGCTTGGACCGGCTGCTGAAAAACCCACCGACATTCCAGACCCTCCAGAGGAGATCGGATTACCTCAATACGGTTCAAGTGAACTTGGAGAGCTCTTAGAGGACTGGGATTTGGATCGGATGTGCGACGAGTTGGACGAAATGCAACGCGAGGACGAAGTGACGATCAAGTCCAAAAGAACCTTGTTGGGTTCGAGCGCGCCCGGGTTGGGAGGTCGACACCCCTAACAACATGATCCCAAAAATTTTGGAAGACGAAATTCTGCACGGCCTTCCTCTCCAACGCGTGAAGAGAATTCGCCATAAATATCACTTCGGTGGGAACGAATACCAAGTGACTCGTCGTCTAAGGGCTAAAGGCATGCATCATGTCCTGATCACTCTCCGTCCGCCGAAGTAAGAGGGAGTGTGTGACGACAGGCATCACAATCGATGTTTATATATAAAGTAAATAAAGTAAAAGAGAATCATGGCGATAGAATCGCTACAATCCAGTTAGAACGTTCATTCGTACCCGAGGTGTACGCATTTTTAGTTGGCCACCAGTGTAGTCTGACAACAACCACGGTGAGGCGTCAGTGCGCATTTTGTTAAAGAATGCAAGACAGAGAGAAATCCATAACGGTAAGCTACATTCCTTATAACTTCGAGTTAATCTGCTGCCCAATAGTCTGCGATCCGCGCCCAGGCAGAGCGCTCCTATCTCCTCTCACTCGTCCGTTTTATGGCGCAACGCCGACAGCGCGGCCACGAGCAGAACGAACAGTGAGACAAACACAACAACAACAACAACCGGATGCGCCTGGCGCTCGCTAAGCTGACTGCGGCCCTCGCTCAGAGAGTTTCATTCGATCTCCCGTTTGTCGATTTAGGCGACAGCGCAGCTGTGGGTAGAGCATGTACAGTTGGACCAACAACAAAAACAAAAACACAACTGGCCGTGCCTGGCGCTTGCTGTGTCGACGTGGGCGTGTGCTCCGAGAGAGCCTTCGTTCGCCATTACCGGTACTTAGACGCCAGCCGCCCGTACCGAGTGTGGAATGATGGGTAAGGAGACAGAACTAAGAAAAGCCAGAGAGCACTTAGCTTCGAGCAGCCAACGTGAACGGAAGTAAATATTTCGGAGTGAGTGAATAAAGTTGCCAAAATTTAAGAACACGTTCCGACAATCGAACACGATCAGTTTCTCCGGTAAGCATCTATATAGCCATGGTACGGTTATAGATATACTAACTGCACTTTGCTATTAACCACGTGCCTCAGAGTAAAGTGTGTATTGCTCCTATCCTTCCTAAGTGGGCATAACCCCACCTTAGCACTTTTTTACTATTTCTATATTTTCTTTGACATTCCAAAGTGGGCATTAACCACACCCCATAGTACTCTTTTATTTCTAAATTGATCTTTGTACATGGGTAATGAGTGTTAACATCACTGCCCCCTATTTTAATCTCTTCCACTTTATTCCCGATATTTTTCGTAACGTGAGAATTAACCACGTGTTCCTTGAAATCATTCTAAAATTAATCCTCGTGGGTATTAACCCTCATTCTGTTTTCTAATTTTTCTCTACAAATCCGCCCTTTTCGACACTAAAAAATACCTTTCGATAATATCGTATTTTTAGCGCGTCGCATACGACTCGAATTTTAACAAGGGGGCCCGTGTTACGCCCGATTCAGTCCAGTTATTCGTGTGTTCGCCGTGAACATATGATCCCGCAACCGTATTATTCGAAAACATTTCCTTTAGGATTTCTCTTCCTAACCTCTCACCTATTTCCCTATATTTCTAAACGTAGGTATTAACTACGTTTATACTAATACCATTTCTTTAATTCCCTGTATTCTTCTAAGTGGGTATTAACCACGTTCTCCTAACCTCCCCTATTTCCCTATATTTCTAAACGTGGGTATTAACTACGTCTATACTAATACCACTTCTTTAATTCCTTGTATTTCAAAGTGGGTATTAACCACGTTCTTCCTAACCTCTCACCTATTTCCCTATATTTCTAAACGTGGGTATTAACTACGTTTATACTAATACCGCTTCTTTAATTCCCTGTATTTCTCAAAGTGGGTATTAACCGCATTCTTCCTAACCTCTCACTCCAGTTCCCTATATTTCCTCTACCCTCTCTACCCCTCTACCCTTTGAAACTCACGTGGGCATTAACCACGCATGACGTTCGCGTGGGCATCAACCACGTGTTCGTTGTTCCGTTGCCTTCATAAGCGCGCCGTTCGTGTCCCGATACCCGACCGCGATCCCTCGTGCCCGTAGTACAATTCCTCCATACCCAACATAGAAGACCCCAAGAAATACGAAAGAGCATCGTTTCTGACAAAGGTTGACAGTCGGAAGAAACAATCATCAGTACACACCCGACAATAATTTACGTGTGCTATCTCTACCCCTTGTGTCCCCGCGATTTACAAATTATTCTTGTGAATGACCTTTGGCCGGACTGAGTGAACCACCTCGGCTAAAAACTTCGTTACACATTTTGCCAAAAATTCAATGGTCTTTGCGGGTTGGAAAAACAAACAAAATATTTATACAGTAAGACGATTCGATTTTTCTATAGTTATATAGAAATTACTCCGACTGACATGTCCGCTAAAGGCCAATTGAAATGTCAATGGCAAACATTTAACTTGGAAGTCAACAAACAGCTAATAAATATTAAAGTTCTTCTGCAAAGTCAATTGCTGAAATTGAGACCAAAGTCTCTTTGTCTGAGCCAAGGACAAACCGTAAGCCGCTTAACAGGACGAGGGTTGTGCCCTGAGCACAATCAGAAGTTGGTTCGTCAAGCACAAACATAACTAGGTTGCATTTTGGTAATAATGGACAAAACATAAAAAAAGGGATTAGACAACACATGGCTGGGTTCAGGGCCAAGAAGTCATAGAAAATGGGTAATGGAGTACAAAGGCTTACAACAAAGAAATGGCAGCATGTAAATACAAATTAAATTATACAACATTGCGATCATAAGTAGGCAACTGTTTCTTCTTTTTTTTGGTACAAAAAATAAGTTAGTCCTGTTCAATTGCCCCCAAACAAAAATCCCATTGCATAGCCAACCAAGTGAAGTGCGAAAGCAGATAACAGCATTAAAGGGTTAAGCTGTCGTCCAGCCAGTGCACTCGGCTACCCCCTCCCCCCTCCACCCCATCTTTAAGTGACGTTGAATGGTCATCAACATTGTGGGCTTAGCTTTGATTTACTGCTTGCCTTTGACTTCTTCCAAAAAGTGTTTGCTCTAAAGCTGCAAACTTTTACGCCTGATACGTTGGTTTGGGCATCATACATACCCCTCCCCCTCCACCCCCTTGTTTGGCTATGCAAAGCACGTTCAATGGGCCTTGATTAAAATTGATGGCAACCAGGCTTTGTCCAAAAATTTTGCAAGCCGTTTATAGTCAAACATAATTTGACCTAAGCCAAGACATAAGCAAATGTGACAGGCTCCATTGAGGCAAAGAAAAATCGGTACATAGACACACACACACACATACAACATTCTGTATGAATGAAATGGCGCTGCTCTCTACTATCTGCGCACAGGAAATGCTTCATTTAAATGCTGGGCACATGTGAAAAGTGGGACGAAGGCGGCGTAGAAAATCATAAAATTAATGCTAAGCTGAAATATAATTTGGCTGAAATTAGCACCGAATACGTGGGAATTTGGCAAACAATGTGCCATCTACTTTTCTATTCTGGAGTGGGATTTTGTTGAACTTAGTGCCAATATCACACTGACAGAAATTTCTTACTAAAGATATTTTATTGATCTTGAATTTTAAAAGACTCAATTTACTATTCTTCCGTATCTGATGCTGTGTTTTTACTTGAACAACTTTGTTGCTTCTTAAATAGAAAAAAATAAGAAGCCAAAGGATAAAGACAAATTGTGTTACACAACGAAACTTCCAGCAACGCATAAAAATACATAAGTAGTCTTTTTGGCAAGGGACTACACGCGTGTGCGATGGTGCTCTTCGATAAGAAGCCAATCCATTCGTGCCAAGTTCGATCCCGGTTTTATGCTGCTGGATGCAGCACTGCTCTGGGTTTTTTTAATCATTCATCACATCGATCCGCAACCAAAGAATCGATGTATTTTGATTGATTGTTCTGGTGAACGTGTTTGATGTGCAATCATGATGGCTAATTTTTGTGATTGTGTTAGATGAAAATCCATCGTAAAAATAGTTTGTTAGATTTTTCTGATTGTGATATCAAAGTATCAGTTTATCGTTACCAATCTGTTGTCAACAATAAATAAATAAGTAAATTAAAAAAGGAAAACAAAAATGAGTTTCGAAACAATTTATTTTTAATTAATGAATTCGCAGAAGACTGGATTCACAAGTAAACGTATGGAAATACTTGCATTACATGTTGATTGTTACGAGGAGGAGAGCTTGGAAAAGAGTCTCTTTAAAAAGATAGGCTCCGCGCTCCCAATTGTTCTTCAGTTACAGTCCAAAACTATAGGATAGACGAGTTCAAGGGGATCACTTCAGGATGTCTCGTGCATATCTGAAGTAATCTTCTACATCATCTCAAATATCATTAATGAATTTGCATTTGCAGACTCTTCTTCACATGAAGTTGTGAATAAAGGGATGTCACTGGATGAGCCAATTAGTCGGCAAAAATGCTTTTGTAATTTGGTTGCTTCAAAGAAAAAGAGACCTCTTATCAGTTGGTGACCGTTTCCTGACATACCAAAATTTCTGGTCATCGGATATCTGAGTTTGTTTACACATTCTAGCCAGCCTCAAGACAACATACATTAAATGGTCAACAAATTTACAGCAACTCTATACAGCTGGAATTTTGAGGAAAAGTCAAGAGGTATACCTGGAGTTATTGGTGCTATCGACGGCTGTCATATACTCTATTAAGCAGCCTATTGGTAATGCTTTACGACATTTATAATCGAAAACAATGTATTCAATAATTTTGCAGGGCATATGCGACAGCTCAGCTCGAAAACGGAGACTCTATTAAAAATATGCTGTAAAACTAAATTAAAAAAAGTATTTTTAGGCAAACAAAATTGGTTAAATTTAAAAATCTTTTTATTATTTTTATTAAAATTTTCGTTTTATGCATTAAATTTTTCTACAAGTTTTTCTAGCATGTTATGTGCCAACTGAATTTCATTGCTCTCAATTTGAATCCTGTTGCTTCCTCTTCAAAGTAGCTCGTTGTACATGACAAAACTCTCTTCTAGCACGAGCCACAATCGGCTCAGGCACCCGCTTTTTCTTTACAGGTCTCTCTGTGCACCCGCTCTGCGCTTACGTCTTCCTGTGCTCGTGCTCTGCTCTTCATCCAGATCGTTCCCGCATAGAGCTACCGTTGTCCTCCGAAACAATCAAAGAGCTGCAGGAAGTCCCTCGGCCGAACTTCGCACCTCGCCGCCGACTGAAATGCTTCGAACGACAGCATCTGCATGGCATTCTCCTTCGCTCACCAGTCGCCAAGTGGGACATCCGGAGACAGCCAGATCGGCACCGAAGATGGCCTCCATATCAGCGAAATGCTTCCCAACCGGTCGCACCTTCACCAGTGCTTCTGTTTTCTTTTTTAATGTTGTCCAATGTCACTCTGGGATTCCTCATCTTCCGATCCACCTGCTGCTCATTTAGGGTCACTCACTCCCATGACATCCACTCCTGTATTCTCACCAAATGGTTTTGTTTTTGGTCTTAGGTCACGAAAGCTGCCTTTTCTCCGAGTAGAGGCTCAATAACAGCTTAGAATTTTTTCATAAATGTTCTTACATTTGTTCCTCCATTTTAATCACCTTTTGATGTCAAAAACATTAAACTTCAAAGCCGATAATACAAAATATCGATACATTTGACGCCGTGTTTATTATTGACGGCGTGTCACTAAAATTCCATCAAAAGCGGTCACCAGCAGCCTATCACTTTTTTATACCCGTTACTCGTAGAGTAAAAAGGGTGTACTAAGTTCGTGCAAATGTATGTAACAGGCAGAAGGAAGCATTTCCGACCCCATAAAGTATATATATTTTTGATCAGCATCAATAGCCGAGTCGATATAGACATGTCCGTCTGTCCGTCCGTCCGTCCGTCCGTCTGTCCGTCTTGGTGTATGAACACTCGATCTCAGAGACTAACAAGAGCTAGATCTACCATATTTTCAGTGTAGACTTGTATCTTCTCACGCAGATCAAGTTTGTTTCCAAATTTTTGCCACGCCCTCCCGCCCCCCGCAATTTAAAAAAACCTCATATCTCCCACAATTTTGAAAAAATAGACTGTTCAAACCTTTAGACATATATCTTAATCATCATTACCTATCGATCCGCCATACATCATTTTTCGATCAGATGAACGATAGTAGAGTTGCCGCCCCTTCACCTAAAAAATACCCTCATATCTCCCACAATTTTGAAAAATAATTGTTAAAACCTTTCAGACATATATTTTAATCATCATTACCTATCGATCCGCCATACATCATTTTTCGATCAGTTAGATAGTAGAGTTAGCGCCCGCAATGAAAATTCCTCATATCTCCCACAATTCTTGAAAACAGATTGTTTGGAACCTTTCTAGACATATATTTAATAATTATTACCTATCGATCAGCCATACATCATTGCTCGACCAGATGAACGATAGAAAAAGTTGCCGCCCCCGCAATTTGAAAAAACCTCATACCTCCCACAATTTTGAAAATAGACTGTTCAAACCTTTAGATATATATCTTAATCATCATTACCTATCGATCCGCCATACATCATTTTTCGATCAGGGATGAACGATAGTAGAGTTGCCGCCCCGCAATTTGTAAAAAAACTTATATCTTCCACACCAGATCTAATAAAATATTCTTAAAAAAAACCTTACCCTAGTAACGGTATATCGACGTCGAGCAGGGCCGACTTCAACTTACGCTCTCGTCTTTGACAGATGTTATGATTGATGTTAGATGAGTGCCTGAATATGGCTCATTGCTTATTTCATATAAATTTCTAAAGACCAAAAAGTTATCAGCTATTCCTAAGCTGTTTAAACTGATGATCACATCTCAATTACAGCATTTTTGTTACTCAATGATTTCGTAAACTCAACATTGTCTATGAAAAACAAGTCAATCAATATAAATTTACATAAATCGATTTAAATCGATGCTTTCCAATACTATCAGAGTAAACCTCGGGTTCCTCAGGAAGCCATTAGACCATTGCTATTGTATGGTTTATCTATTGTCATGTACCAATGTATTCTGGTGTGATATGATGACCCGGTGTCACCCTATTACTGCAATGGGACTGAAAATTGTCTTAATAAGTAGTGCCTGCTTAATAATCTTCCATTTACTAAGGATGACTGTAAATTCATGATTTTTTATTGTACTACACCATTTTTGTTTGACTATACGATTGATGATATTTATTGGAACACACTATTTAGCTGAAGATTTCTTATATCTACCATTGCAATAAAGCTTTCTCAAGAGATGGTCTAAAGAATTTGAAGAATTTGTGTCTCAGGTTTAGCCTTTACTTGAATACGGGTAAAGTCTGGTCTCTGCATTACCAGATATATCAAGACGAACTGGAATTGCTCACTTCTCCCTCGTGGCCTAAACTGGGATACGAACAAACATCTTCCCTCCTCCATAGAATCTTTAAAGCGAGATTTGTTTTAGGGCAAATAAATTGTGCTGTTCCAGTACGTGTAACTACAAATTTTTTTCCGATATATCTACAGCCAATTATCACAACCCTTCAGTTCCAGCGGGAGCAATTGCTCCTTTCGCGGAACAACTGAGGGGTAATATAACTCCGGAGGTGGTGCAGCATAGCGACCAATCTTTTTCTCATACATTTCGCAACCCAAATGTTGTAAGAAAAACAAATTTATTATTGTAGAATAATTAATTATTTAAAATATATGAATAAATACTTTACCCCAACTGATTTAACTGGGAAAATATATATAGATATAGATATCAGATATTTAAAATTTTTAAATCCAAATTTGATACAATTTTTAAAAAAAAAATTTTCTTAGTAAAACACATTTTCCGACCGATCGGACCTATGGCAACTATATGCTATAGTCATCCGATTTTGATCAAACTTTTCAAAATTATAAAAAAACATATAAAACAATAAATGCCACGATTGGTGATGCTACAATGGAAAACAACAGCAAGTTTTTCTCACTAGAAGAAGTTTTCTTGACCTCCGTTTATATGGCAGCTATATGCTATAGTCATCCGATTTTGATAAAATTTTTACAAATTGTGTGGAAACATGTCAAACAAATATATACTACGATTGGAGACGCTACGATGGAAATCAAAAGTTTTTCTCACAATGACTTATTTTTCGACAGATCGTTCCTATGGACAGCTATATGCTATAGTGATCCGATTT
The DNA here is from genome assembly GCA_018904225.1 of Lordiphosa mommai. NCBI lineage: Eukaryota > Metazoa > Arthropoda > Insecta > Diptera > Drosophilidae > Lordiphosa > Lordiphosa mommai. The sequence continues at coordinate 44,505 of JAEIFT010000739.1, forward strand.
TGATACATTTTTCCAGAATTATGTGAAAGCACATAAAACTAATATATACCAAGATTAGTGACGCTACGATGGAAAAAAAAAAGTTTTTCTAACTAGAACTAGTTCTTAGACCGATCGTTCCTATGGCAGCTATATGATATAGTCATCCGATCCGGCCGGTTCCAATATATTGTTAGGTGCAGTAAAAAGAAGACTTGTGCAAAATTTCAGCTCGATAGCTTTAAAACTGAGAGACTAGGTCGCATAGCAACAGACGACAAAAGGACAGACGGAAATGAACCAGCTTTCCGTCGATTGGGTACTGAGTCGCAGAGTTTTTTTAAAGACAGAGAGAACACGCCGACGCTGTCCCCACGCAAAGTAGGCCGAAAAAAACAACAACGTAGCAAACCGAATGAAAAAGTGTGCGTATCGTGGTGCATAACGAAGAAAGAGAAAAATATTAGGGTATGGGGTGGAAGAGAGTGACTCGGGCGAGACGTCATTCGATTTTAAGCTAAGACCCGAGTTCGATCCTCAGACAAGGTAATCTGTGTTAAATAATATTTATATTTATTATTTCTAGAGCGGCGTTAATTCACCTGAGAATTATTATTACTTAGATAAAAAAAAATCTGAGTGGGGGGGTGGGGGGGTAGTCAATGGGGTGGAGCAGAACTTTACCCCCACACCCTCCTCCAGCTGTACATTTTTTTTGTGCAGCCATGAATTTGACTCTCAAAATCACCCCAGAAATCACTCAGTGAAATCATTCATGAAACTCGCCCATGAGTTCACCCATGCTTCATGGCTAAAAGAAGCGTGAACGTCATGAAGTCCCAGGCCAGCCCACAGAAAAAAAAATGATATGATCTGGGATTCTATGATATTTTTCAATATCAAAAAAAGCCGATAAGATGCAGAGATGAATTGACCTGTTCGGAAAATATCAAATGATATTTTTTCATATCAAAATGTGATATGTTTAAGATTAATGACATTTTTTTAATAAAATGAATTTTAGTCATTATGTAACATTAGCGCCATAGCCGTTTGGAAAGCAAAGAAATTTAAACATTTTTGTTAGTTAACAAACATTGACCTTGTTTGGGGATCGATCCCTGAAACTGGCACTTTACACGAATGGAAATGACGTCTCAACACAGAGAGCCACGCCACACGCGTGCGGGCAAACGCGTCTAAGGGACTATTTATATTTTTTCCACGTTGCTCAAGTTTTCGATAATAAGCATTTTTTGTCTCTTTTCTTTTTTTCTTTTATTTATTATCTTATCAATTGGATATTAATACGATTAATTAAATATTATTTATCATCAAAATGATATGAAAAAATTGATATTTGATAAAATAGTAATATTGATCAGCCAATATCAAAAATGATATTTTTTGAATTTAGGTCTGATTCAGGCCCAAAAGCGGAACCGAAAAGGGAAACTATGCGTTCCTCGCTGCCCCTTCCGTAACCCTCCCTGCTTTACAAAATATGTATGTCCAGCTATTTTCTGCAACAATCACCCTCTTGTTAAATATAAGAAAACATTTATTGTCTTTAGGTAGTTTGTTATATATATTCTGGCCTAATAATGAAAACTCGAATATTTATGATCAAAAATGGTTTTATTGTTTTTGTAAGTATTCTCCAGCAAGATTTATACACTTTTGCATGCGCTCAAACCAATTGTCGAAGCACTTTTTCCACTCCGCTTGAGAGTTTTTGAGTTTTTGAACTCTTCAACGGCATCTTCTGGCGACGAAAATCGTTGACCACGCATTTTTCCCTTAATGTGCGGGAATAAAAAGAAGTCATTGGGTGTCAAGTCAGGGCTGTACGGTGGATGACCCATCAATTCGACGTTTTGGGCGGTGGTGTGAGCTAATGTGTGAGAACTCGCATTGTCATGGTGCACAATGATCTGTCCTCTTGTTCGTTTTTCGAATTTTTCCAAAGACTTTAGGCAATCAAATTGTGGTGTACCACTCAAAATTGACCGTCCTACGTTGCTCAAGCGGAAAAGTCTCCACATGACCAGTTTTACCGAAGAAACAGGCGACCATTTGCTTCTACAAACGACTTTCGTTGGATTTGGCTCGTCTTCGAAGATGTAGAGTGCAACGTGCAACAAAATGTTGCATCGGGACAGGCAATAGAGCAGATGGTGGTGAGCATACTGAGGGGGGAACGCGCTTGTTCCGGCTATTCTAATCGGTAGGGATGGGTTGAAATATATTTTCCTTGTAGCCACTTCGCTCCTTTGATGTACAAAACTCATAAATTATTCGCGATCCATTCAAAACGATCGTATAAAGAGGATAGGAATTATAGAAACAAAAAGAGAATAGAAGGAAAAGAAGAAAGACTACTATTTAGATGGCCTAAGTTTTTTTTGCCAATTCGCTGTCATTGATGCTGTGCAGATGTTGATGTCACAGCCAATGCCCACCCTTCCATGACCACCTTTATGCCAAGGTCAAGCGGTGACCGGTGATCCCTATGACAGACGACTCTACCTTTTTAAACGCCGCATGGTTCCCAATGTATGAAGCGAACTTAGAACTTCATTTCAACTTCAAGTTTATTATAACTAAAATCTAACAACATATTCAAAAAAAAAGAAAGAAATCGCAGTATATAACTCTAATAAAAACTTGGAACTTCAATAACAAATTTAAGAATACAAATTTAAAGAAAATATGCATAGTGTACAAACTAGTGGTATATATGGTGTAAAAAATATAATAATAATAATTGGTTGCTTTAATAATTTGAGGGGTAATGAACAGTCGATGCAAAAACTCAGGTTGTGGCAAATTTGGATACTTAATGATCATTCTGGAACTTATGAATCTTGGGCACACATGGCAGTTCAGTCGAAGACAGGGTTAATGATCATTAAGAATCATATGAATACTGCTTTTAATATTGGTTAACGATTTAGGGAGTTGTTAATGATCATAAGGCGTCTGCAGTAGTTGAAGATTTGGAACAAAACAAAAAGTAAATTTTACTGCAATAAAATGTTGCTGTTCTCTGATGCTAATGATCATTATTGATAATAAAAGGGCTTATGAGGGAGCGGAGGCTTGAACAAAAGGGAAACAAAAGAGGCAAACAACTGATCGAGCTGACACCGGGTCGAATAGATTTTCATTCCAATTGGATAGGTTTTCATTTACTTTGCCAATTAAATCATATATGTATATGTGGGATTGGGAATATAAGTAGGTAAGTGTGCCCTTTAGCTTACGCAGCAACGCCAATTATTGCATCAGCCTAAGTTAGTTTTCATCTCTCTCTCTCTTTTTATGTCTCTCACTTGATCGAGTCGTGTAGCCGTTCGCCAGTCGTCAAAGAGTTAACATCGAGTCATTGTGTGTATCGTATTGCTGCCAAGAAGTCGGTTTTATTACATTCAAAATAAGCTTTGTTCAATCCCAACAATTTATCGTTTTAATTAATCATATATACTTAATAATAATAATCCTGTAACTTCACTGAAATAAATATTATTTGTATTCCTACAAAGGGGCTCAACCGGGATGAGTTCTAGAAAAAGGTATTGATTCGTATGCGCTAACATACAAAAACGATTTGGATTTGATCGAGTTATAATGAACAAATGGTGAAATTAAGTAAAATTTTCAAAACGACGCTGAAAATTTTTCTACATAACCAAAACAATTCGCAAGAATTTGTGTAAAATATGTGCAAATAAAAGCCGCACAAAAAAAACAGTACGAGTGTGTGTGTATAACAGCGGCGCAAAACGACGGCAACGAGAAGTAGACGACGGCACGAATGTGAAGAGTGCAGAAAATCGTCGGGTTTCATGCAAAGAGAAACCGAAAAATCTGCAAAGTGAGGTCATAGAGAGGAGGCAAAGGTTGGCGGCGGAGGAGAAAAGGGCACGAAAGAGGTTAAACGTTTGCAATACGAGGGATCAGTCAAACTTGGCAGCGGCTAATCGATTATTTTGCTGTGTGCTGAAGCAACGAGGAGTGAGCGAGTCGATCTTGTATTTGTCTGGGAGACATGTACAGGTAACGCTACGAGGGCGTAGACAAACCCAACAACAGCGCAAAGAAGAGGCGCAACGAGTACAACGAGGAAGCAGCAAAATATTTCGAGAATCAACGACGTACAACGTAACGTAAAGCAGAGCTGTCCAGTGTGCAGAACCAAACACGACGTAACGTAAAGCAGAGCTATCCAGTGTGCAGAACCAAAGACGACGTAACGTAAAGCAGTGCTGCCCAGAAGAAGTGCTGCCACGTTTGAAGAACTATCGTAAGAAGAGTGAGCAACAGGGGGTATTCAATATAAAATTTTTTTTTTTACTCTTTGATGTAATTAAAAATATTTTTGAATTCAATATTGATCTAATATCTCGCTAAATTTATTTTATCATTAATTGTAAGCTTAAATTTTTCTAAATTTTTGTGTAAACGGGTACCTTGCGGCAAAACAATGGATACAAGATCTATTTCGGCAATGACTGTTGCGTCATTGAAGGCGAAACTCATTGAGCTTGGTTTAAGTATAGAGGTGTAGAAAGAGTGCATTGCAAGACAGACTTTTGGATCACTTTGAGTTGGCAGATGTTGTTGCAGTTGAAACAGAAGAAGACGATATGAGCGAGGGGCGATCGGTCAGTTCTAATTATCAAGAAGTTTCTAATAATATGGGCCTCAAGATTCACATGAAGAGATTGCAAGATAGTATTTCTTCTTTTTCGGGTTCAGACCAGCAAGACGTCAATCACTGGCTGAATAAATTTGAAGATGTAGCTTCTACAGTAGGCTGATCTCCAAAATACATTTATGCCAAACAACTTTTGAATGAAGACGCCAAGCTTTTCATTAGGAGTTTAGCAGGTGTCTGAGGATGGCCAAGCTTAAGGCTGAATTGAAAAATGAGTTTGAAAAACAGTTGTGTCCAGTGGAAATTCATAAGATGTTAAGGCTTAGGCAAAAACAACCAAATGAGACTTTGAAGGAATATTTGTACACCTTTGATGGAACTAAGTAAAAACTAGATGAAGAGAGTTTGGTTTCACATATTTTATTGATGGAATTTCAGATAGCAAGGTAAAGAAAGCAGGTTTGTTAGAGCTAAAGCAGTCAAAGAGTTGAAAGTTGAAATTGAAATTTACGAGAAAGTTAGAGGAAAAGGAAACAATAGAGTAGAAGAAAGTAAGTCTAGTGATTTTTAACACAAAGAAGGTGTGAAAAATTACGTAAAAATGTTTTAGGTGTGGCAAAGAAGGTCACTTTCTAGAGATTGTTGCGTGAAGAAATAGTTTGCTATACATAATAGAAATACATACTATACAAGAAAGGCCACATTTCGAAGCAATGCGAAGAGAGAAAGCCATTGATCGCAGTTAAGAAGGAACCAACCAATGTCCTGAAGAAAATCTCGAAAAGAGGGGCTTATTTATACAAATTGTACTGCAAAGGATATTTTATTCAAGGTAATGGTTGTGATACTGGGAGTGCTTTATGCCTTAATGAGGGAAGATATTTTTAAGAGATTTGATGGCATACAGCTGGAAGCAAGAAGTGAAACTTCTCAATGGTAGGTATTGGTAAAGGTGAACTGCTACTAATAATGTTTCTGACTCAAACATTTTTGTGTTGATAATGAGAGTTTTATTGAAACTTTTCACTGTCGTTAAACAGGAAGATTTAGAGATACTGCAATTATTGAACTGATGCACTAAGGTACGTTGATATGTTGCTTCAGGAGAAAAGAGTTCAATGTATTCTAAAGAAGAGCGAAAGATTTGCAGAGAAGTTCAAAAGCATGTGCGTAAAGGGAAATAATCGAAGATCAGTCAGAAAAAAAAAAAGTATCCAAAATGAAAGTCGGATATCTGAGTACAAAGCACAAGCCAATGAAGGATAATGAATCCGGCTGAAAGAAAGCTTCCATTAGATGAACGTCAGTGATTCATGTATCCTAGACGAACTTCATTGAGGAAAGTCATAGCCGAGAACAGGTTAAAGAATGGCATGAGAAAGATATCGGTATCAGGGAGCAATACAAGAGTCGGTTAGTAGCTTAAGAAAGAAAAAGAAAGGAGCAAAATGTAACAAACATGGGGCGCAAAAGGTGAATCGAAGAGATACGTAAAAATTATTATAGAAGAAAGGGGAAGATAAGAGAGAAACTAAAGATTTAAAAAGAAAAGATGAAATCATTATAGAAAAAGAACATAAAAAATTTAAGCGTGTTGTACACGATGATGAAGAAGGTGTGAAACCCACACCAAAGAAAAGCAGAAACATGGGTCCAGAGTAAAAGTCGGAAATCAGAAGTACCAATATTACAATGACAGGGATCAGCTTATGGAAAATAGTTCATTCCAGGAAAGCGAAATTCAGGAGGGTCGAATTGGGATTGGGAAATAAAGTAGAGTTGCATCCTCAGCTTACGCAATAACGTCAATTATTTATGAGGCTCAATTAGATTGCATTGCACCCCTCTCTCTCTTTTAAGGCTCTCATTTGATCGAGTTGTGTAGTTCCGCTCGCTCGTAGTCACAAAGAGTTAACATCAGTTTACCGTGTATCGTATTTGCTGCCAAGAAGTCGGTTTTATTACATTCAAAATAAGCTTTGTTCAACCCTATCAAATTTATCATTTTAATTAATCATATATACTTAATAATAATAATCCTGTAATTTGACACACTGAAAAAATCATCTAACCGATTAACCGGAAAATATTATAGATATAGATATCAGAATTAAAATTTGTAAACTCATTGTATAATAAAAATTTGATGCTCATAAAAAAACTTTATCACTAATTTCCAACGACCGATCGAATCCTATGGTCACCTACTAATAAGTGACTATAGTCACCCGATTATGATAATTTTTTTGAAATATGAGAAAGCATATAAAACTAAATATATACCAAGATTAGACGCTACGATAAAAACAAAAAAGTTTTTCTCACTACAAGTAGAAGTTTTTTTTTTGACCATCCGTTTATATGGCCAGCAAGTTAAAGTCATCCGATTTTGATAAAATTTTTCAGAATTGTGTGGAAACATATAAAACAAATATATATACGTGATTGGAGATACCATTATGGAATCAAAAAAAAGTTTCATAAAGACTTATTTTTGGACCGAACGTTCCTATGGAGCTATATGCTATAGTGATCCGATTTGATAAATTTTTCCGGAAGTATGTGAAAGCATATGAAACTAACATATACCAAGATTAGTGATGCGTCCACGATGGAAAAAAAAAGTTTTTCTAGATTCCATGACCGACCGTACCTATGATAGGATATAGTTATCCGATCCGGCCGGTTCCGACATATTAGTTGGTGCAGTAAAAAGAAGACTCTGTGCAAAATTTCTACTCGATAGCTTTAAAACTGAGAGACTAGTTCGCGACGAACAGACAGACGGACAGGTAGACGGAAGACAGAACTTGCCGATACAGACGGAGGATGACGCCGGATTGAGAACGGAAATGAACCAGCTGTCGTCCTGATCAAGAATATATATAGTTTATGGGGTCGGAAAAATGAATATTTCTATGCTTTTACAAACTTTGGCAAAATAATATATATTTTTCAAATGTATAAAAAAATAGGTAATTTTTTTTTTTTTTTTTTTTTATTTTGAGCGACGTGTCGATCAGCAACGACTATGCGTGGCTTAGAACTCGCGGGGCACTCCACATGAAGCAAACACCAAACCACTCGATGGTAAAAAGCATGATGAGCGGAGAGAGGAGGAAGAGCTTTATCGGTGGGCTTTTGTTGGGATCAATGCCAATGTCCATCTAGTCCCAATCTGGGGACTCAACGTAGGGGTGAACTGATCCCGCCAGATTTACACTTGTCTTGAATGTGTCTATGTGTGTGTTCGCAGGTGCATTAATAGGAGGCCCCCAAAAGGCAAGGGGTGGGTTGTCCCAGAGAAAATACCAATAGGTACTAAGGGCCAAACCCAAAAGGTTAGGGGAGACACTTGGTCAGATGGCTGACTTAGAAAATTAAAAATTGGTTAAGGTCACTTACGTCAAGCTTGCCCTTCTTTTATTGCAGTACTTTTACTGAAGATGTTAGCTTTTTAAAGCAAATTCTTTTCTCATTGAGCACTTTTGCAATCCAATTTTTTTTTTTCACTAAATTTTATACTGTTGAATTTTGTATAATGAATGAATTGCTTGGGTCTAAAACGGAAAAGGAAGGGAAGTCGATTTTGACAAGTGGCTGACCCATTATCAGGGTTGCGAAATGCTGCAGCTAATCATAGTACGGGTTTCCGCTTTACCCAATTAAATTATTATTACATCAAATGATCCTGACTTATGGAGCATACTCAGGCATATGAGCGAAACCACTTTTGTAATTTTTGGATCGATTTGATTAACTCAAAAGCAAAGCTTTCGGCTGCTTTACGAAAATTTCAATTGATAGTTGCCGAAATAATTCGCAGCGACAAGTACTCACAAAGCACCCACACGGTCGACTGCTGTTTTGTTTTGGGCTCATAAGCATAGATCCATTATTCGTCACCTAGATCTTATCAACGTCTTTGAAATACACGCGATTATATTTTTTCAAAACTTTTGCACCAATCCGCACGAGTCTTTTTGTACGATTGTCAAATTGTGCGGAACCAACGAGAACAAACCTTTTTACGCCCAGGTGTTCATGCAACATCAAATGTAAAGCAGGTGGAAGAAATGCCTAAGGACGTCTCTATCTCACGGTAGGTCACATCAATGCTTTCGGCACAACGACTGTTTTTGGACGACCTCACACAGACCTTTCGTCTTCGAGCGAGCGTCGTCGCGATTGAACTCAAACAACCAATTTCCCATATAAAGATTTAAGTTCATCGTTTCACTCTTGTCGGATAATCCACGTCGAAAGTGGTAAAAAAAATGATTGTAACAAAAATGATTACGAGTTAATTCCCTTTTTCTGCCGAGGTAAGTTTTTGATTAATCGTTAATCGATATCAAACGTGCCAACATATGAAAGATTGGTAGGAGGTTTTCTCGATAAAAGTCCCAACTTTTTTTGGGAAAAGTCCAAGTGGTCCTAAATGGCTAGAAGGGAACCAGGTCAGAAAAAACTAAAATAGTAACCCAACGGTAGAGACATTTTTATAGTTTAATTTAATTTGAACGTAAGTGTAAATGTGATTCATCTTTAAAAAATAAAATGCACGGGAATAAAGAGTTAAAGAAATTATCCAAAAGTATAAATTGAAAACCGTTTAGATTTCGAATCCAGTCCGTAACATAACATCACCACTTTGCTAGTGCCTTCAATGATTGCAGCCTTAGTTGTGGTTCCTTTTATTCACCCTTTAGCAAAGGTTCTCCTTTTCGTCCCCCCTGCTGACACTCCTTTTTTGTCTCCTGCTCCGTTGTCATTTCAACATCGGAGCACAAAGGTGCAAATTGTTAGCTAAAGCTTGTAGACCATGAGATCTTTTGCAATAAATTGGCACTCAGATCCATCCAGTTGTTGTCCATTGTTCCAGAATTGCCAACAAGGCCTATTGGGCTCTCTGCGCCAGTTTGTCCCTTATCATCCTTCTCATCCCCCCTCAGGTTCCATTAGACTTGATCGAAATGTAAATTATTTTTCGCCAAAAAAGCCTTCGATGGACCGCGAATTATCAAGAATTATCGAGCAGAAACTATTCCCGGAAAGACATGGTTCTTTTTATACACTTGAAAAGTGTATATTAATTTTGGCCAGAAGTTTGTAACGCATAGAAATATCCATTTCCGACCCCATAAACTATATATATTCTTGATCAGTAAGACGAGCCGAGTTCATTTCCGCTTGTCCGTCCGTCTGTCCGTCCGTCTGTCTGTTTCTACGCGAACTAGTCTCTCAGTTTTAAAGCTATCGAGCTGAAATTTTGCACAGAGTCTTCTTTTTACTGCACGCAACTAATATGTCGGAACCGGCCGGATCGGATGACTATATCATATAGCTGCCATAGGAACGATCGGTCTAAGAACTAGTTCTAGTTAGAAAAACTTTTTTGTTTTCCATCGTAGCGTCACTAATCTTGGTATATGTTAGTTTTATATGCTTCCACATAATTCTGAAAATGTATTAAAATCGGATCACTATAGCATATAGCTGCCATAGGACCGATCGGTCGAAAAATAAGTCTTTGTGAGAAAAACTTTTTGATTTCCATCGTAGCGTTTCCAATCGTAGTATATATTTGTTTTATATGTTTCCACACATTTTTGAAAAAATTTATCAAAATCGGATGACTATAGCATATAGCTGCCATATAAACGGTCGGTCAAAAAACTGCTTCTAGTGAGAAAAACTTTTTTGTTTTCTATCGTAGCGTCCCCAATCTTGGTATATATTAGTTTTATATGCTTTCGCATAATTTCGAAAAAATTATCAAAATCGGATGACTATAGCATATAGCTGCCATAGGACCGATCGGTCGGAAAAATGTGTTTTACTAAGAAAAGTTTATTTTTATGGTATCAAATTTTTATTATCAATGATTTAAAAATTTTGAATATCTGATATCTTTATCCTATATATATTTTTCCAGTTAAATCAGTTGGAGTAAAGTTTTTCAAGTGTATTAAAACTTCGGCGCAGACGAAGTTAGCTTTGCCTTCTCGTTTAATTGAATTTTAAAGTTTGCGTTTTTGCCCATACAAAATATATGTTGATCGAATATGCTTTTCAAATTTGGGTTGATTTTAAATATAAATTTACTGAGCATTTTTTATTAGTTTGATATTTACCTTCTTTTTAATTGATTTGATTTTGATTTCCACTATGAAAATTACGCGTGACATTAGATAAAACTTTTCTGAACTCTTTTCCACACCACCAATATGAGGTAAAGTTCAAGGCGCGTTTTTTTTATTGTGGTTTTTCCAGAAGGCGTAGTCCACATATACTAAACAATGTGAGATGGTCGCTGTAAAATTAATGTGATGTGTGTGTTAATGGACGTACAAATATAGTTCTACCATACACACCAGCACAGATACTACGCTTATGATCATTTTCCATCTTCCACATCATCCTTCTCATTCTCCACATCCTCCTCATCATCCTCTTCCATCTAGTTTTTTTAAACTTTATAAATGACGAAGACAGACAACGACTGTAAGAAAAAACATACACAACACGCACACAGGATACGCTTGCTTATGAATCTACTTCTGAATCCTCCTGAGCGTCCTCCGCTTCCCTCTCTTCTTCGTCCTGTGTAGTTTGTTAGATGTGATGAATACACTACAGACGAAAGCAAAGTGTTTACGCCGCAGAGAAAATTAAAAAAAATCGCGCAACCGACACAAAATCGCGCGATTTTTTTTTTTAATTTTTTTCCTGCGGCGCAAACCTACACTTTGTTTTCGTCTGTAGTGTATTATAAGCTTACCTCCGAGAAATGGACATCTTCATTAATTAAATTTTCCTTCGTTGGATCATAAAGACGTCCAATGGCCAGGAAAATCTCATGAATTCTCTCTCCGTGTGTTTTAAAAGACTTCAGAAAATTAATTAATCACTGAAGGACTACGAATTGAAAGTTTGCACATGATTCCACATTTGGGACAAATTTTTTCCAAAAGAATGAGATTATGTTGCCATAAAAATTGGTGCAATTCGTCTGTGCTCATTTCCAAAAAGGAAGTACAATTATACTTGCACCCAGTACACACGTTCATTTTCACTAATAGTCAGCAATTACAGAGAAATTCATTACCCAATATAAATTATATTCTGAAAGCATATGTGATCAACATACATTTTGTATGGGTAAAAACGCAAACTTTAAAATTCAATTAAAAAAGAACCATGTCTTTCCGGGAAATAGTTTCTGCATGATAATTTTGATAATCGCGGCACATCGAGGGCTTTTTAAAAAAAAATTTTTGGGCGTAAGGGTTACATACTGAACATTTACCGAAATTTGGGTAAGCGTTTTGTAATTGTCTAGTATAGCCTTTACTCTCAGAAAAATTCCAAAAAATTTCCCTTCGATAGATCGCGAATTATGAAGAATTTTCATGCAGAAAAACGCGGGGGTCATCCATGGTTTTTTAAACGAATTTTGAAAATTTTATTTTTTACCTAATAAAACATATTGTGTTTTGAGCAATTGTAAAATTTAATTCATATTTAATTGGATTTTTATTGTTCATTCAATAATCTCTAATCAAAATGGAGTGCACGAATTGGAATTTTACGGTGTCGAAATTTTTTGTCTTTGACGAATATAGAGGTTATTGAGTATTTAAATAAAGTAGTATTTAAGTAAAGTAAAAAAAAAAAAACAAAGGCCTGGGGCGTGGCTCGGCAGCAACTATGCTAATTAACAAGCAATTAAAGCGAACCAGAAGAACTTGCCAAAGCACAGCTGTTGCACAGCAAAATAACTGCCACCGAGAATGCAGAACAGTTAACTCTGCGGCCCACTAACCAAAAAATGGCGCGGACGGGTGACTTCCGCTTTAGATTTAAGCCTTATCGCCTAAGCGCGAACTTTACACGATGCCAAACGCCATTTTCCATTGTTTATTTAAGCCAATATCTGTTATTTAAGTTGAGCTTCCTTCCTCCAGCAATTTGTTGTTGTTCTTGTTGTTGCCAGCTGTTTGTTTGGCTTTTGTTTGAAATATTTAGCACTATGGCAAAAGCCAACAGCAAATAGCGCCTCCATTAAGACCAAAAGTTCAACAACAGTCACCACATATGCTATTGAACAAAGTTTTTGGGCTAAAGGAAGAGTGAAATTTTTGTCATTAGAGTGTGGGAGAGAGAGAGAGAGAAAGAAAGGGACTAACAACTCAAAAGGACAGGCAATAAATTGTCGTACAAGAATCTTTGTCAAATTTGCCATTGTTCGACCGCAAATAAATGCAATTGACTTGAAAATGCATTTCAGTTGGAAGCTAGAAAATGCTTTGACATTCAAGGCAATGATTGAGGCTAATCGAAATCGATTTCTGTGCAAGTATAAAAAAGGACTTCAAATGAAATACACAACTTAATCAGAGGATGTAGGGTCCATTTTCAATCGACAGCGTGCGAATACTTTCGAGCGGCACTGTGTCTCAAGTGAAGACTTAAAACTCTCTTTTTATCACCGAGCTATATTAGGCCGCTGATGTTAATATTGAATTGCGGTAAGAGAATTAACGAATTTGAAGGTCACCTCGGATAAGCATAAGAATATCATACGATTAAACCGTTTCTTATCACGTCGCCTCCCACGCACGATTTTTAGCTTCGTTTTTGGCAAGATCGGCTAGCTAGTTAGCATAGGCTGCAAGCTGCAAAGCTTCGTGAGGTCCAAGCATTGAGCGAGCGTCTTTGCTGCACGCGCATTAATTAATTACGTGCAGAAATTATTAATTTTCTATGAATATCGGCCATGTGCTAACTGCTTGCATAATACCACGCGGTAACCCAAGTGAATTCAAATACCGACTGCTTGTTGGTCTAACTTCTAACCGGATCGATTTATCTTCCATGCGCTGCTCTAGTCGAACAACGACTTTGTGAAGTGTGTCAATTTATTATTTTTGGCCAGGTACGGAATGAGTATAGTGTTTTCGCAGAAATCTAATATTATTATTTTCTTAGTGCCTAGTGCCAGTGCCTCCTTGTGCAGGGCTTAAATAATTGTGCTTTGCCGTCGACAAACTAGTTTTAAAACTAGCGGAGAAACTTCGTTGAAGGCAACATGCTGCCACCATCCTCCTAAGACTAGGAACAAGTTGGATCAACACGATCGGGAAGATCAAGTCATCTAATCCGGCATTGCCCCTCATGTGACCTGCTGCTTGTTTTCCTTATAATTGTGTTAGGCCATGCATACAACTCTTGTAAAGGTTTTGCTTAGAAGAAAAGCTGTGGCCAGAGGTATATTTGTTCATCCTCTTAAATAAGTGGTCTGCGACCCGAAACGGCCCAAATTCAAAGGCTCATAAAGCTTAAATTCAGTTCATTTTGGACCATAGACGGAAAAGGAAGAAATGCAACCTAAAATAACCTAAAAGTTTTCCTAATTTCCTTTAATTTGAATTCCTTTTATATTTTTCTAATTCTTATTGTAAAACATGTCAAAGTAAAATAATTTGTTAAAGAGTCGAAAGTTTAAAGAGGCAAATCGAACTTAAATTGTTATCTTTTGAAACATATAGTAGCCAAGTATGCATGTGAATATATTTTAGGTCATATTATTTTCTTTTGCCAGCAAGTCATCTTTGAGCTCAACGACGGCAGTGCCTGGTAAGTCATCTTTATCAAATTTATATATATTTCACAAATAACATACGATCAATGGTGGCCTGAAAATACATTTATAATTTACGTTCGATCCCCCTGCCCTAAGAATGACTTAGATCCTTATATATATATATATATATCAACTTTCCTTCACTTTATATTGATATACTTGTAGAAACAAAAATAATGGTTTAGAAGTAAAATTTTGTTGAAAAGAAATGAAGATTAATTTTGCAATGAAAGCAGAGAATAAAACTATGTACTATATTTTAATTGAAATGAAATATTAAGTTCTTCTTAATGGGTCCGTCGCCGAATCAAATGCCAATGCCAAATCAACTTTTTAGATAGCAGTTTTATGTTGCTATAGGGGCATACACAAACTTGTATATGTATTGCCATGGTAGGGAGGGTAGAGAATGGGGTAAAATAACAGCTAATATCCCAATGCCAATCTATTTTATATTAGTCTCATGGTCTGTCAGATTCTCATAAGTTTTGGTGGAAGTTTGTTAATATTTGCGGATCATTCCGATCCAGGATTAGTAGATTTTATTGTTTTGAAAGTGCACTTAGTATTGTCGTGGTGTGTCCGCTATGGTAGGATGAGGAAGAACCCCACCCCATCCGGCGAGCTGAGCAAGAGCAGAGCTAAGTGCACCCCCAAGTCCTCCATAGCCAGGTCGAATGCGCGAAAGCGAGCAGATCCTAGAGTCCGCAGGTCATTCGACTAATCAAGGAATTTAGTACCCACACGCTACAAGGAGTACGTAGGTTGCTATATATATTTCTGCCCTAATAATGAAAACGCGAATATATATGATCAAAAATGGTTTTATTGTTTTTCAAATTATTCTCCAGCAAGATTTATACACTTTTGCATGCGCTCAAACCAATTGTCGAAGCACTTTTTCCACTTCGATTGAGACACCTCCAAAACATGGTTTTTGAACTCTTCACGAAAATCGTTGACCACGCATTTTTCCCTTGATGTGCGGGAATAAAAAGAAGTCATTGGGTGCCAAGTCAAGTCATCAATTCGACGTTTTGGGCGGTCAAAAAGGCGCTGGTGTGAGCTGATGTGAGAGAGCTCGCATTATCATGGCGCACAATGATCTGTCTTCCCTTGTTCATTTTTCGAAGTTCTCCGAAGACTTCAGGCAAACAAATTGTGGTGTACCACTCAGAATTGACCGTCCTACGTTGCTCAAACGGAACAGTCGCCACATGACCAGTTTTACCAAAGAAACTGGCGACCATTTGCTTCGAAGTGCTTCTTCCACGAACGACTTTCGTTGGATTTGGCTCGTCTTCGAAGACCCACACGGTCGATTGCTGTTTTGTTTCCATGATTCGTCACCTGTAACGATCTTATAAACGTCTTTTGAAACACCGCGATTATATTTTTTCAAAATTTCTTTGCACCAATCCACACGAGCCTTTCTTCGAGCGATTGTCAAATTGTGCGGGATCCAACGAGAACAAAACAGGCGACCATGTGCTTCGAAGTGCTTCTTCCACGAACGACTTTCGTTCTATTTGGCTCGTCTTCGAAGACCCACACGGTCGATTGCTGTTTTGTTTCCATGATTCGTCACCTGTAACGATCTTATAAATGTCTTTTGAAACACCGCGATTATATTTTTTTAAAATTTCTTTGCACCAATCCACACGAGCCTTTTTTTGAGCGATTGTCAAATTGTGCGGAATCCAACGAGAACAAACCTTTTTTACGCCCAGGTGTTCATGCAAAATCGAATGTATGCTGATGGAAGAAATGCCCAAGGATACCTCTATCTCACGGTATGACACATGACGATCTTGCATTATCAATTCACGCACGGCATTAATGTTTATTGGCACAACGACTGTTTTTGGACGATTAAATTTATTAAACCAATTTTTAGGTGCACAGTGCTTTATCGACATACAAAGATTTAAGTTCATCGTTGCACTCTTGTCGTGATAATCCACGTCAAAAGTCAAATGATTTCACGAAAATATTCACGAGTTAATTCCATTTTTCTGCCGAGGTAAGTTTTTGTTTAATCGTTAATCGATATCAAACGTGGTCACACATGAAAGAGTTGTATGGAGCTTTTATTGATAAAAGACCTAACTTTTTTTGGGAAAAGGTCAATTGTTCCTAAAATGGCTAGAAGTGACCCAGGCCAGAAACTTAAATAGCAACCCACGTAGGATGGTGCTTCATCGACAACGATTTAAGTTCATCGTTGCACTCTTGTCGTGACAATCCACGTCGTAAAATGATTGCACGAAAATGATCACGAGTTAATTCCATTTTTCTGCCGAAAAAAGTTTTTGATTAGTCGTTAATCGACATGAAAGAGTTGTATGGTTTTCTCGATAAAAGTCCAAACTTTTTTTGGGAAAAGTCCAAGTGGTCCTAAAATGGCTAGAAGTGACCCAGGTCAGAAACTTAAATAGCAACCCACCTATAGAGACATTTTATAGTTTAATTTAATTTTGAACAATGTGAAAATGTGGAAATTACTTTTTAAAAATATAGGACAAAATATAGGAATAAAGAGTTAAAGAAATTATCCAAAGTATAAATTGAAAAACCGTTTAGGATTTCGAATCTGGTGCCTGTACAGTTACATCACTACTCTTTGCTGGCATGTCCTTCTCAATCGATTGCAGCTCTAGCTGCTGTTGCTCCTTTTCAGCCTCTAGCTGCTGTTGCTCCTTTTCGGCCTCTTGCTGCTGACACTCCATTTCGGCTTCTTGCTTCTGTCACTCCTTTTCGGCCTCTTGCTGCTCCGTTGTCATATCAACATCGGAGCACAAATCAATGGTGCTAATTTTGTGGCAAAGTTGTAGACCCATGGGCTGCATGATCTGCTCCTGCAACAAATTGCCACTCAAGCATCCATCCAGTTGTTGTCCATTGTTCCAGAATTGCCACCAAGGCCTAGTTGGGTTTTCCGCGCCAGTTTGTTCCTTATCATCCTTCTCATCCCCTCAGGTTCCATTAGACTTGGTCGAAATTTGGGTAAGCGTTTTCGTCGAGGCTGCGATTTTTTACCAGCATACTTGAGGGGCGCACGACGCTTCTTGGCTGGCAAACTACGTTTCACCGTTTTCTTTTTGGTCTTGCGTGCGTCTGGTTTAAGCTTTCGTGCACGTCCTAGTGGCAAAGCTTCAGTGGCAGCAACAAATTATGTATGCGATTCCCACATATCAACCGAGGACATATTTTCGGAAATGGCCTGTCTAATGCATCTTACAAACTCTGCGTCGACATCGCCCATCGAATCCGCTTGATGTTTGCGTTGTTTGGCCCTGATCTTCTCTTTTTGATTGTTGACGCTAGTCAAGCAACTATTGTTGCTCTCTGTATATTTTAAGAATATATCACTAATGCTGCCTACCAACGAGGTGTCACTTTTTTCAAAATTTGGATTGTTGGTTAATTTGTTCTTGTATTTTTTGGAAGACATATCTTAAAATTTTTTGTGATATACTTTTAATTTTCCAATATTTTATTTTTTGTTAGTAAGAAATGTGTTGTTGCTTGTTCCTATTCGAGCGTAAAACTGAAACTGAAAACAAACTAAGGGTTGATCTATAACTACCTATTTGTCACAGCATGCTTGGTTGAAAATTTTGGAAAAAAAAAACAAAAAAATGTTGACCTCATATACTAAAATCGAAAGGCTTAATTATGAGGTTTTGAAATGACATAATTCAGCGCGAAGCTAAGTCGTTAATTCAGTGGATTTAAGACAACATTATTCAGCGTTAATACAAGGTGAAGCTAGGTCAATTTAAAAAATCATAATTCTGCAAGAAAAAGCCGAAAAATGTACTATGAGGAACTGAAACTTTCGAGACAATGCAAAACAAAATCCTGCGCAGAGTACTCGGTGCGACTTGGTGTGTGCATTGCTGTTCCAATTATAGACACCTCGGCATTCTACCTTTTTGCGCCCAAATCAATCGTCATCCCATTAGATATTGAGACCGATTGCTGAGTACATATACTAGCTTATACCCGCGACTTCGCTCGCTCTTGTGTAAATAATAAAGCTTCTATAAAAATTTATTATTTTTCTTTAAAAGTATCCCAATAAGAAACCAAATGAACTCTGGTGCATAACTATAGCCGTGCCCACTTTCTTTTGGAAAACGTGTAATGAGAGACGGAATAAGATGGCATAAGATAAGCAAAAAAAAAAACCAAAAAAAAACCAGCAATGCACAAATAACCGTTATGTTTAAATATTCTTTATACACTCCCCACTAATAGAATAGAACACCTCTGATGTCTGTTTTATATTGACCACTGCTGCCAAACCAACCATGCCAGAGACTTAATTATTTTTATACCCGTTACTCGTAGAGTAAAAAGGGTATACTAAGTTCGTGCAAATGTATGTAACAGGCAGAAGGAAGCATTTCCGACCCCATAAAGTATATATATTCTTGATCAGCATCAATAGCCGAGTCGATATAGACATGTCCGTCTGTCCGTCTGTCCGTCCGTCCGTATGAACACCTAGGCAGGCAGATCAAGTTTGTTTCAAATTTTTGCCACGCCCCCGCAATTTGAAAAAAACCTCATATCTCCCACAATTTTGAAAATAGACGGTTCAAACCTTCTAGACATATAAGTTAATACCACAGATGTCAATCCCGGTCATCAGCCCTAAACCAAAATATAAATTCAAATTAATTCCGCTTTGCGACACAAGCTTAAAGAAATGCTGACTTAGCGTCTGGCTAATTTCCTGCACACGCCAAGTGCAGCTGCAACTCTTGCCCAACATCGCCGTCATCAAATTTCTGCACAAGCAAAGTGCAGCTACAGTTCTAGGAAGCTTGCCCAACTTTGCCGCCGTCAACATCGCTGCCGCCGCTGACCGCTGCAGCCGACGTCGCCGCCACAACCCACAGCTTAGGTAGGGCCAAATTGTAATAAGTTAATTTAGTCACAAAATATTCTACAATAAACCAAGGTCTCAAGGCCTCCAACGAAATTCGTTAATTTTTTTATTCTTTAAAACGGAAAAGGAATTTAACTGGCGCCCGAGCAGGGACCCACCAACGGTACGACAGAGCAAAACGTTTTCTAAGTACGCGACGCGACGATAGAGCAAAACAGTTTCTAAGACGCGATTTGGTCGGTTTCAAAAATACAAATAGACATTCGGTGTGACTCGAGGAAATTAATTTTTCTCCCGGTGTTAAACAAATCAAAGTAGTACTAGAACTTAATTGTTCAACTATCCATCGGTGGACCACAATTCTGTCAGGTCCGTCCGCAGAATACCTTCACGGAGTGCTGGTCGCAGGATCCCCAGTAGGATAATTATACCCAAAAAGGATGAAATCCGGACCGCCAGGAAGGGTGGCCATATCAACTATACTGTAAGTTAGTGCTTAAGTGAACGCATAAAAAGAAATGCAAACAAAAATATTGAAATAAGAATACAAGCAAACCAATTGCCAAAAATAAAACTTTAACAAAAATATATTTATGCAGAATAGAAACAACAAACAAGTAAAATCGGCAAAAGAATAATAAGGAATTAGTCTCCAAAGTTTAAAGAAAAAAAAAAAAATAACTACGAATTAAAATATTTTAAAAAGAAGAATAATTTGAAAGAAATATTTTTTAAAACAAGAATAATTTGGAGCACAAAGCAAACTAATACTTTTGAAAAACTTGAAAAATAAAAAAAAAAAATAAACATTTTTTGAAGAGGGTAACTCAAAAAGTTTTCAATAAAAAAAAAAAAAAAAAAAAAAATTTTTTTAGTTTTTAATATAATTTTTTTATAAATCGATTAATCCAACATTTTTTCAAAAAACATATTAATATCAACTGTTCTGAAATTCCTGACAAAAGGTTACTTTTTCCCAGCAATAATTTTATTAACACATCTAAAGCAAGTCCCTAAACAGTAGATTCAGAACTTTATGGCGAATACAAATAATCTCATAAGACCCCTATCCTTAACCCTCAAGACACATTAAGCGCATCTTTCGACGAACAACAACAACAGAGACAACAACAGAGACAACAGGAAAGACAGATACAAAGGCAGGAAGAATATTTACAGAACAGAAACATGGAAAACCAGGAAGATTTAACCAATAGAGTGGCCCAAATATTAGCACAAATCCTACCGGGGCTACTCAGTGAAATCAATAATTCTAATCAAAACCTTTTTAACGACTGACCAAGAAATTGCTCCACAGCATCGTGGTAACCTCAACGACCTAGATAGAGTACCGGATGTAGTAAAATGCCTCCGAGACTTTTCAGGCGATCCTTCTGAGTTCAGCTCCTGGAAAATGGAGTGGACAGAATTCTTAATAATTATGTTGGTCAGGAAGGCACACCTAAGTACTTCGGTATATTACATACCATCAGAAATAAAATAACAGGTAATGCCGATACCGCACTAGAATCATATAATGTTCCCTTAAATTGGAGCGCCATCTCCAAATGTCTAACCTTACATTATGCTGACAAACGTGACTTGGGTACCTTGGAGTACCAAATGACCACCATTGTACAGGGTAGCAACCAATCGGTGGAAGAATTTCACCAGACAGTTTATAAGCATCTGTCTTTGATTTTAAACAAGATAGGCTGCATGGAATTGACTAAAGAATCCGAGCAACTAATGACAAAGTTATATAGGGACAAAGCCTTGGACACCTTTGTTCGCGGGCTACGTGGAGATCTTTCATCTCCTGGGCATGAAAGAGCCGCAGATCTACCACAAGCATTACACTTGTGTCTCAAACTTGAAAACCAAAGTTTTCG
The DNA here is from genome assembly GCA_018904225.1 of Lordiphosa mommai. Lineage (NCBI taxonomy): Eukaryota > Metazoa > Arthropoda > Insecta > Diptera > Drosophilidae > Lordiphosa > Lordiphosa mommai. The sequence continues at coordinate 65,585 of JAEIFT010000739.1, forward strand.
ATCAAATCATGCGACCAATAGAACACAGCCCTCTGGGTTCCGACCACCAAACCCAAAGCCCGTTCCTATGCCTAGAATGTTAGGAGTAGGAAATACCCCATTATTTCGGCAAAATCAGATGCCAATTATACCTCAAAGAAATTATATGCAACATGGTCCCCAGCAACACTTCAGATCTTACCAAAATAATTTGGGATACCAGCAACAGCATATGAGTAACCAACGCCAAGGCGGATTTCAACAACCGGTCGCACCACCTCGCCCAATGGCACAAAAACCTCAACCACGACCAGAGCCAATGGAAGTGGATAAAAGCATCCAAACCAGGCAGGTTAATTATATGAACAGGCCAAGTTTCGATGTAGGGAAAAGACCGCCCGGGCTTATTCCAGAAATGCCAAAAGGCAAAGAAATTTTAACATTCAGTCAAACGATAGTGGACAAACTGGCTCTTCCGAGACCTCCGCCAATATGGCAGAATACGAACAGGAGTTGGCGGGAAATCGAAGCCCAAACTGAGTAAGAGCAATCACTTGCAGAATACGTTGAGCAAATTGACACAAACGAAAATAATGATGATAACAACCAGAAGGACTACTCGGACCTTCATTTTTAGAATAAAACGATCCTCTCTCCCATACTTTGAATGTAGAGTAAAGGTGGAAAGTACTCAGGATCCTTATTGATTCTGGGTCAGACAGAAACTCATTCAACCACAACACGCAACGAATCCCAAAAGAAACGAACAACCATTTGACGCTGTATCGGTAGGAGGCAGCAACCGTATAACACACCATAAAGAGGCTATTTTATTCGGCCAACCAGATAAGAAAATTAAATTTTTTCTTCTTCCATCATTAAAATCATTCGATGCTATCCTTGGATGGGACGACTTTAAGAAGTTAGGAGGGTAATTAATTCAAAAGGGTTGATCATGACCATCAACGATAATATTTCCGTTAACATTAAAGAGGAAAGATTAGCAGCGATAAACTATATTGTTCTTAGAACAGATCATATGAACCTACACCAACAAGAAAAAATTAGATCAGTTAATCACTGTATACCCAAACTTGTTCGCAGATCCAAATGAAAAACTGACCTACACGACCAACGTGAAGGCAGAAATTCGTACAACCTCGGATACACCAGTGTATTCGAAATTTTACCAATATCCATGTCTTTAAAAGACGAAATCAATAAACAAATCCAGGATCTTCTAGACAACGGTATCATTAGACCGTCCCGCTCTCCCTACAATTCACCAGCATGGATCGTTAGTAAAAAACCAGATTCTTACGGAAACAGACAGTACAGGATGGTAATAGATTACCGAAAAATAAACTTGCATACTATAGCAGACAGATATCCAATTCCCGAAATTAATGAGGTACTTGCACAATTGGGCAGCAATAAATTTTTTTCTGTCCTTGACCTTAAAAGCGGGTTCCACCAAATACCGCTCAAGGAGTCCGATATGGAAAAACAGCTTTCTCCGTCAACAACGGAAAATATGAGTTTACACGACTCCCATTTGGCTTAAAAACGCGCCTGCGATCTTTCAGCGCGCACTCGATGACATTCTTCATGAACATATCGGTAAGATTTGTTTCATTTACATAGACGACATTATTGTCTTCAGTAAAGATGAGAAGTCGCACTTTGAAAACTTGAGTAAGATTTTTCAAACATTGCAGGAAGCCAACATGAAATGTTCGTTGGACAAATGTGAATTTCTTAAAACTAAGGTCGAATTCCTCGGTTTCGTTGTATCTGACAAAGGAATCGAGACAAATCAAACAAAGTAGCGGCAATAACCGATTATCCATGTCCCAAGACATTAAAAGACCTAAGATCTTTTTTGGGCCTTTCCGGTTATTACAGGAGGTTCATCCAAAATTACGCTAAGCTGGCAAAACCCTTGGCTCTCTTTTTAAGAGGGGGAAGACGGACGAGTATCCAAAAAGAAGTCTTCCACAAAAACCAATCCATCTGAATGAAGAAGCGCTCAAGCCTTTAAAAAAACTAAAAAGTAGTCTCGTGTCTAACGACATAGTGCTTCGATACCCGGATTTCGGTAAAGAATTCCACTTGACTACCGACGCTTCGAATTTTGCTATTGGTGCTGTCCTATCGCAGGATAATCAACCAATATACTTCCTCTCAAGAACGCTTTCGAAGGCAGAAGAAAACTATGCTACAAACGAGAAAGAAATGCTAGCCATAGTTTGGGCATTGAAAGCTCTTAGAAACTACCTCTACGGTAAAGCCAAGGTTAAAATATTTACGGACCATCAACCACTAACACATTCCCTTAGCAGTTGGAATGGGAATGCCAGAATCAAAAGGTGGAAATCACTCCTTGAGGAATATGATTATAAAATTTTGTACAAACCGGGAAAAGAAAACGTTGTAGCCGATGCATTATCTCGAATTGCAACCCCCAACCAAATAAATTCAGTGGTTTCGACCCAGCACAGCGCTGAGAGCTCAGCAGAAGATCTAATACACAGCATTGAAGTACCTATTAATGCCTTCAGAAACCAAATCCATATTAACAAAGCCGACAAGACAGATTATAGCTTTGACATACCCTTTCCGACATTTCACAGACACACCATATCACGACCACAATATACTACTAAAGACCTGACTGACATACTGAAGAAACATCTTAACCCTTCCGTTATTAACGGAATCATAACCACAGAAGACATAATGGGGCAAATCCAATCTGTGTACCCAAAGCACTTTAGGGACTTTAAAGTTAGATTCACTCACATGAAGGTAGAGGACCTAACTAATGAAACAGATCAAGATGAAGAGATCCTCAGAGTTCATAACAGGGCACATCGGAATTGCCAAGAAAATAAAATTCAGTTGTCAGAGAAATTCTATTTCCCAAAGATGAAGCAAAGAATAGCTGGGCTGACAAAACAATGTAAAGTTTGCAAGGAAGAAAAGTATGACAGACACCCCCCAAATCCGCAGTTAAAGGAAACGCCAATTCCGGAATTTCCCGGACACATAATCCACATAGACATTTATTCTACTGAAAAAAACCTGGTGTTGACAGCCATTGACAAGTTCTCAAAGATGGCACAGGGAAGAATAATCAAGTCTAAAGCAATAGAAGACATTAGAGCGCCATTAAGAGATATTATTTTTACTTTGGCGTTCCTAAGTACATAGTGATGGATAACGAAAAATCACTTAACTCAGCTTCAATCAGATTTATGCTAAGCGATCAACTCGGGATCGAGATTTTTAAAGCACCAACCCTACAAAAGCACTGTCAACGGACAAGTAGAAAGATTTCATTGTACGCTCTCAGAATTAATGAGATGTCTTAAAAGGAAGCAACTTACAGAGAGATTTTCAGGAAGTTTTGGATAGAGCTATTTACGAATATATAATACTGTTCATTCAGTTACAAAGAAACGACCATTAGACGTATTCTTCGGCAGAAATGTCACGACTAATCCAGAACAATACGAAAAAGCTAGACAGGACAACATTGACCGATTAAGACAAAAACAAAACGACAATTTACAATATCACAACAAAAACCGGAAGGCCATACACGACTATAAACCAGGGACGAAATATACGTCAAAGTTAATACCAGATTAGGCTCAAAACTATCAGCTAGATTCAGAAAAGAAATTGTAAAGGAAAATCAAAATACTACAGTACTAACCAATTCAGGAAAAATCGTCCATAAAAGCAATATTAAGAGCGAATAATTGTTTACAGGATATTGCTTGCCGCAGACCTAATACATGGATCCATTGATGTTACAAATTACACTGACGCACAGACCGCTACCATTTATAAAGGAATTGGCAAGATATGCGTATCCACAACACGCATTATCCATGTCATAGACCTGGACCTTATTCAAAAAACACTCGACCAGTTACAGTACCACACGGAACAGGACCTCAAAACCAACAGTCTATACCATACTTTACAGCACGAAATCTCACAAACTTATGTTACTTTCCGGACCATAACGTCATTCAACAAACGTCATACTAGATCTATTAATATTATAGGCACTGCTTGGAAATATGTGGCCGGTAGTCCAGACCATGATGACTTGGTAATGCTAACCGAAAACATGAACAAGCTTATTTCAAACGACAATAAGCAATTTATTATCAACAGGCAACTAGAAGACCGCATTAATAAGTTAACAAAAATCTCAAACGACCTAACGAACTCAATCAGAAAAGATTCATCTTTAAGCAATGAAATCGCCATAAGTTTTCAAAATCAAATAAGACTCATAAAAGAAGAAGTAATCAATATAAAGTATGCCATCCAATGGGCAAAAATTAATGTAATAAATACCTTTTGTTGGAGAAACTGAACTAAATGCAATAAGTGACCAATTTAAAAATAGTAATATGCCACCTCTATCTATTGAGGAAATGTTGGAATTTTCTGATGTCTCCATTTTACATAACGATACAACATTACTCTATGTAATAAAAATTCCAAACTTAGAACAGACAGACTACCAAAACATTCTTGTGAAACCCATAGTAAAGAATAATGTAATCATAAATTTGGCAGAAAAAGAGTTATTTCATTATAAAGATAAAATGTTTGGAATAAGAAAGGATTGTAAAACCTACAATAATGTTAAAATATGTAGTAAGGATAAAATTATTGACTTAAGTAATACTACTTGTCTACCTAAGTTACTTAAAGGGAAAAAATCGCTGTGTGAATTTAGCAACGCGGATCACGTCCCACAACTTGAAGAAATCAGTAATGGCATCATCTTCCTGAACGATTTCAACGGCACCCTAAAATGGCAGGACAGCGCACAATTACTTAAAGGTTCATACCTTGTAAGCTTCTGGAATGAGACAATCTTCATCAACGACAAGGAATTCAACAACGTAGAACTGACAATAATGAAACCTGGGTCAAACACTATTCAGCTTGCCCCGATGGAGATCGAACGACTCAAAATCCTCTCTTTGAAAGCACTAGACGAACTGCATTTAAATAATACGGAACAGCTTCAAAAACTACGAACGCATTCGTCGATCAACAGAATAACCTTGATATTACTGTTTTATCGTGGCAGTTATTTTAACTTCAGTCCTGCATTGCTATAACCATAAAAGGAAGGAGGTAATTTTGCAACTCTGCATCAACTATTCCCGCTGAAACCATTGAGATACCAAAACTACAGCAGTCCATCAACATACCTCCAATCGATGCACCTAAGAAGCTGGAACATAACTCCCAGTTTTCTCCAAGACCGAAATTCAACGACATTCCATTCTTTTAATGACCGCTTGAGGACAAGCGTTAATCAGAGGGGGAAGAGTTAATACCACAGATGTCAATCCCGGTCATCAGCCCTAAACCAAAATATAAATTTAAATTAATTCCGCTTTGCGACACAAGCTAAAGAAATGCTGACTTAGCGTCTGGCTAATTTCCTGCACACGCCAAGTGCAGCTGCAACTCTTGCCCAACATCGCCGTCATCAAATTTCTGCACAAGCAAAGTGCAGCTACAGTTCTAGGAAGCTTGCCCAACTTTGCCGCCGTCAACATCGCTGCCGCCGCTGACCGCTGCAGCCGACGTCGCCGCCACAACCCACAGCTTAGGTAGGGCCAAATTGTAATAAGTTAATTTAGTCACAAAATATTCTACAATAAACCAAGGTCTCAAGGCCTCCAACGAAATTCGTTAATTTTTTTATTCTTTAAAACGGAAAAGGAATTTAACTTATATCTTAATCATCATTACCTATCGATCCGCCATACATCATTTTTCGATCAGATCAACGATAGTAGAGTTGCCGCCCCGCAATTTGTAAAATACCTCATATCTCCCACAATTTTGAAAATAGATTGTTTGAACCTTCTAGACATATGTTTTAATCCTCATTACCTATCGATCCGCTATAAATCAATTCCCGATCAGATGTACGGTAGTAATGTTGCCACCCACGCAATTTGGAAAATACCTCATATCTCCAACAACTTTGAAAATGGATTGTTTTAACCTTCTACACATATATTTTAATAATTATTACCTATCGATCCGCCATACATCGTTTTCTGATCAGATGAACGATAGAAAAGTTCACGCCCCCGCAATTTAAAAAATACCTCATATCTCCCACAATTTTGAAAATAGATTCTTTGAACCCTCTAGACATATATTTTAATAATTATTACCAATCCATCAGCCATACATCATTTCCTGATCAGATGAGCTATAGTAGAGTTGCCTCCCCCGCAAACTGGAAAAAAACTCATATCTCCCACAATTTGGACATGCTGATATCCTGAGTAACGGATATATCGAAGTCGAGCAGGGCCGACTTTAACTTAAGCTCTCGTTTAAATTAGAGGTCATTTAATTGTTGCAAAATATCCAGAAGAAAGCCATTGCGACAATGTTTTAAGTATTAATAAAAAATTATTAACCAAAAAGCGAACAAATTTGGGGTCCAAACAATATATTGGGGATCCTAATATAACATTGATCGCTATCCTTGGCACGTGGACACATATTTTTCCTTGATCGATCTTTTTAGTTATTTAAGATTATTGAATTGAACATGGAACATGGAAAAAACATGAAAGGTCACTGATGGAGTAAGGCGACTTATATTAAGCAAAACGTTAAATTCTCTCGACAATTTGTCAAAAATCAGAATAAAATTTGGTGTTTAAGGCAGATTCACAACTATGCGTCGCATAGAAAATAAAAAATCGTAAAAGAAGCCACCTCTTAACTCGGCTCGAAAGGCACAATGTTTTTGCTTTTGTTTCGCACATATGACCTGCACTTCGACGAATAAATTATGACGAATCAAAATTTAATTTCTTTCTTTTCTGGTCCTGATTTCTCTCTAGGCCTCAATTATTGCCATTTTTGATTTTGGACATTTTGAAATGTTTTGTTTTTTTGTATATATTTTTCAAACTATTAAAGCCCACGAGTTCTGCATCGAATTTATGTCAGGACAACATTGTTGGTTTCAATGCATTGTCTTGCTGAAAAATGCATCTATTGCTTCTTTGACTGCGCAAATATAGCAAAAGATTAATTTTCAGGATCTCTGTGTGCTTAGCGATTTTTGTAAATAATTTCTCCCCATGTTTAGTGTACACAATCAGCAATAAGAAATGTTCAAACCCAACTTAAAAACAAACCCCTAATCTAAGTAGAAAGGCTAATTAGCTTGTAACTCATAATTTTGATAATGATAGGATGTAACAAATTGTTAATTATAAGCGAAGAGAATAAAATTGAATTGAATTTGAGTACTTAAAAATGCCAGTTCCAAGCATCCAGATTCCTCAACCCATCAAAGAACCGCTTGAAATTTTGTTTTTAAGAAATAATGGGGATCTTTCCTTAAATACATAAAATAAATTACATTTTTTCTCATCCATAAAAAATTACCTATTAAATTGAAATTTATAAAAATTGAACATAAAAGACTACCTTTGTACTATCGGTTTATTCGTGTAAACTTAACCCTCTGACTTTATGGCGGTCCAGCAGTATTAACATCTACTTTAATTTTTTAAGACACACTGTTATTTAACTGTTTTAAAACTCGTGCAACCGTCCAGCGTGATACCGCATTGAGCCGCTCAGCAACGAATCTCTTGCAGAGCTCATTAATCGGTGCTGATCTCGCTTACTCAACTTTGGCTAGTTTCCAAAATTTTCTTGATTGTTCAAAAAATCTCGGACCAGCTTGTCGGAGCGACCAATTTTATTACCAATTTGCCAAAATGAGGTAAATTTTGCTTTGCTAGTCTTGTTGTGTTATTTCTTTCTTAGCTTATTCTTGATTTTGTTTTCCATTCTAATTACCAATTGTTACTCATCCCACTCTTACTACGAGTAAACTAAAAAAATTGGGTTCTGTCAAAAAGTTTAGCCACTCCCGAAGTAAAAACTCTAGCTAAGGGCCTGTCCCTACATATCAATTATAACAAGGTATTTTTTAAATTTTGTAAAATCATACGAAAAACAAACAAAAATGTTTGTAACCATTTTCCGACAACTTTCTGAATTTTCGAAATTTTCAAAATCCTCTTGGAAATATTTTGTTTTGTAGAGTTCTGAAAACAAGTTCGAATTTGATCAGATGAAATAAAAAATGATTTATATGTGTTTATTTTTTAATATAAGTGATTATAACTATTTTTAAATAATATAATAAAAATTTTTTTTTATTTTTTTAACCATTTTCCGCCAATCCTGTGGGTAATATTTTTATATGTTAAGCTTTGAAATAAGAGTTTTAAATATAAGTTTTTCCCCCATTTTTCGACTTTTGATAAAGACTTTCAAAAATTTTAAAATCATGTATGTGTAGCTCTGAATATGAGTTTAAAGCTAATCGGGATGATAGATGAAAATTGGAGAAAAAATTTTCCACGCATGTGGGTGGAATTTCCAACAAAAGTGAATACAATAATTAAGTCATTTTCATATAAAGCTTTGAAAATGATTTTAAATCAAACTGAACGGAAAACCAAAAGAATATTTTTGAAATAATTTTCCGTCAATTTTCCGGATTTTTCAAATTTTGATATTTCCATTGAAAATATTTTGTTATGAAGAGCTTAAAAAAAATAATTTTAAAACGGAAAAATATAAGAGTTTAAAGAAACGAATATTTTCTGGGTATTTTCCGGTTATGGGGGTAGGTTTTTCCAAAACTTTAAAGTCATATTTGTGTATATAAGGCTTTGTAAGGTAAGGTCCAACAGGAAAATAATTTGTCCAAATTTTGATAAAAATGTGTCTAAATCGCCATTACATTAGATTTTTCAGGACCGAAAAATGAAGCTATGAATCAATTCGCAAATAATTTGCTCAAAATGTCCTAAATTCCCTAAATTCCATATTTTGGCCAATTCAGCTAAATATTCATTAAAATTTGGACAAATTATTCGCCTGTGGGACCTAAGCTTTAGAAAATGAGTTTGGTTTCGACCACGAATTCGAAAATTTGCTGCGACACAGCTGATAAAAAAAAGAAATGTTACAAAAGTTTTATGGCCAATATTTGAATACCTAAATTGAGCAAAGAATTAAATTTGTTTAATAAAGTATAGCATACTTATAAGGGCATAAGCCCCCGGAGCCCGCTTTAAATTGTAATTAATCTTCTTTAAACAGTAAATCACATACCCACTCACATATCCATATACTGTACATACTCTTAGCTTAACTCTGTTTCACACTGTATACATACACACTAACACTAATGTAACTTAGACTAAGCGCAGCAGAACAAACGAAATAAAGATCAGTTCTTCTGCAGCAATCAAAACGAACGCGAGTTTCTCTCTGCCTAAAATCTCAGAAGTGGGATAAAAAACCGAAAAAAACATATTTTTTTTCTTCACTTCTCGCCTACAAACAATTACAACAAAGTGCAGTTAGAACTAAAACCAAAATTTAAAATAAGAAGAACTTAAACACATAAAGTAAACATTAAAATTGCAACAATGGACGCAATCGGCATTGACGAGTACAGTGCAGTGGAATTGCGGTTTTGGCTGGTGCGTTTGGGCCTACAAAAAGGGGGCAACAAGGCAGCCATGGTAGCACGCCTAAATGAAATTCCACCTCATGTCCGCGGAACATGCCCATCCTTGGAATCATCAGGCGATCAAGACTTCCCAAAACCCAACGCCAACAACAACGAGAACGAGGGACAAGAAAAAGATTTCGCCGAACCAAACTGCGCAATTTCAAACGAAGCAGACGACGCAGAACAAGAATATTCGGGCGAAGCGAATACCGACGAGGCAACCGCTGATGACGACGGCGCAGCCAACCAGAGCGAGACAGAAGATGTACAGCAAAATGCAAATGCTCTAATTGCGCTAAACGTCGTGCCAGAGGTAAGCGAAAACGCACAAGCTGCCATCGAATTGGAAGTTCTCAGACGCCAACTGGAATCAGTCCAATTGGAAAACGACGTTCTGAAGAAAGTGAGTGCATGGCGGGGTGTGACATTTCCAACATCAAGCGATTTGGTCACACTAGTCCAAGACAGTGCTGCCATTCCAGCACCAAACAACAGTGGGACCGAGGATGCCACACCAAGCTACAACATGCACATAAATAACAACAACATGATGTTGACCATGGCAAAGGAGATGTTGCCAACATTCGACGGTAACAACTCCGGCCAAATTTCCGTCAACATTTGGATCGCACAATTGAACACAATTGTCAACTTATACAAACTCAATGACGATGTGTTGCGTATGCTAGTGATGTCAAAGCTGAAGGATCGCGCTCAAGTGTGGCTGCACACGAGCGCAAATCTGTCGACTATGCCAATTCAAGAACTCTTGCAACAACTGACCGCAGCATTCCAAACCAAAGAAAGCAAAATTACATCACGCCGCAAGTTCCAAGAGCGCAAGTAGCTACCTAAGGAAGACTTTGCTACCTACTACAGTGAGAAGACACTGTTGGCCGCACATATTCAAATGGATGACAAGGAGCTCATTGATAATATCATTGAAGGCATACCCGATACCCAGTTACGCCAACAGGCCTACATGCAGTGTTTCACCTCATCATCACAGCTGTTACAAGCGTTTTCAAAGGTATCATTGCCTAAAAAAGCTCTTGTATCCGGCCGCCCAGGAGGCATTGGTAAAAGCGCAACTAGTGACGTCACCCCGAAAACGTCTCCACGATGCTTATAATGCAACTCTTTGGGTCATCTTGCAGCTGATTGCCGCAAGCCGAAACGGGAGCACGGAGCATGCTATGCATGTGGCAGCCTGGATCACCAAAATTCTCAATGCGCAAAGAAGAAATACACAGGAGGCAATGAATACGTAAGAGAGTTTAAGATGTATTTTAATGATAATACTAAAGACCATTTACTCCTAGAAGTTAAAATGTAAAATATTTTGGCCTTAATAAGAGCCCGTTAAACATTGTTGGAAAAATATCATGTTTTATAATTTTGAATAAAGAAAAATATAATTTTGAACTACTAATTGTGGCAAACGAGTCGATGGGATATAACGTAGTTTTAGGAAGAGATTTCATGAATATCTGCAAATTTAAAATTATTTGTGAAAATGATCGAACTAAAATTGATAGTATGGAAAATGATCGAACTAAAATTGATAGTATGCAAAATGATCGAACTAAAATTGATAGCATGCAAAATGATCGAACAAAAACTTATAGATTAGAAAATGATTGTATTGAAAATATAACGAGAAGGCAAAGCTAACTTCGACTGTGCCGAAGTTTTAATACACTTGAAAAACTTTACTTCAACTGATTTAACCGGTAAAATATATATAGGATATAGATATCAGATATTTAAAATTATGAAATCATTGATAATAAAAATTTAATACCATAAAAAAAAACTTTTCTTAGTAAAACACATTTCCGACCGATCGGTCCTATGGCAGCTATATGCTATAGTCATCCGATTTTGATAATTTTTTTCAAAATTATGTGAAAGCATATAAAACTAATATATACCAAGATTGGGGACGCTACGATAAAAAACAAAAAAGTTTTTCTCACTAAAAGTGGTTTTTTGACCGACCGTTTATATGGCAGCTATATGCTATAGTCATCCGATTTTGATCAATTTTTTCAGAATTGTGTGGAAACATGTAAAACAAATATATACTACGATTGAAGCCGCTACGATGAAAATCAAAAAAGTTTTTCTCACAACGACTTATTTTTCGACCGATCGTTCCTATGGCAGCTATATGCTATAGTGATCCGATTTTGATACATTTTTCCAGAATTATGTGGAAGCAAATAAAACTAACATATACCAAGATTGGGGACGCTACGATATAAAACAAAAAAGTTTTTCTAACTAGAACTTGTTCTTAGACCGCTCGTTCCTATGGCAGCTATATGATATAGTCATCCGAACCAACCGGTTCCGACATATTAGTTGCGTGCAGTAAAAAGAAGACTCTGTGCAAAATTTCAGCTCGATAGCTTTAAAACTGAGAGACTAGTTCGCGTAGGAACAGACAGACAGAGAGACGGACAGACGGACGGACGGACAAGCGGAAATGAACTCAGCTTGTTGTCCTGATCAAGAATATATATAGTTTATGGGGTCGGAAATGAATATTTCTATGCGTGACAAACTTCTGGGCAAAATTAATATACACTTTTCAAGTGTATAACGAGAGCGAAAGTTAAAGTCGGCCCTGCTCGACTTCGATATACCCGTTACTCAGGATATAAACATGTCCTAATTGTGGGAGATATGAGTTTCTTTCCAATTTGCGGGGGAGACTCTACTATAGCTCATCCGATCAGGAAATGATGTATGGCTGATCGATAGGTAATAATTATTAAAATATAGGGGTAGAGGTTTCAAACAATCTATTTTCAAAATTGTGGGTGATATGAGGTATTTTTTAAATTGCGGGGGCGTGAACTTTTCTATCGTTCATCTGATCAGGAAACGATGTATGGCAGATCGATAGGTAGTGATGATTAAAATATATGTTCAGAGGGTTCGAATAATCTATTTTCAAAATTGTGGGAAATATGAGATATTTTTCAAATTGCGGGGGCGGCAACTCTACTATCGTTCATCTGATCGAAAAATGATGTACGGCGGATCGATAGGTAATAATGATTAAGATATATGTCTAGAGGATTTGAACTGTCTATTTTCAAAATTGTGGGAGATATGAGGTTTTTTTCAAATTGCGGGGGCGGGAGGGGGCGTGGCAAAAATTTTAAACAAACTTGATCTGCCTGCAAACAATACAAGTATACACTGAAAATTTGGTAGCTCTAGCTCTTATAGTCTCTGAGATCTAGGTGTTCATACGGACGGACGGACGGACGGACGGACAGACGGACATGTCTATATCGACTCGGCTATTGATGCTGATCAAGAATATATATACTTTATGGGGTCGCAGATGCTTCCTTCTGCCTGTTACATACATTTGCACGAACTTAGTATACCCTTTTTACTCTACGAGTAACGGGTATAAAAATGGAAGGCTAACATCGGCTACGCCGATGTTTTAAATACCCTTGCAGTTTTTGAAAGGCGCTACCATTGATAACCAAAAAGTTTTTCTCACTAGAATTAGTTTTTAGACCGATCGTTCCTATGGCAGCTATATGCTATAGTCATCAGATTTCGATCAATTTTTTCAGAATTGTGTGGAAGTATATAAAGCTAATATATACCACGATTGGTGATGCTACGATGGAAAACAAAAAAGTTTTTCTCACTAGAACTAGTTTTTGGACCGAGTGTTTATATGGCAGATATATGCTATAGTTATCCGATTTCAATAAATTTTTCCAGAATTGTGTGGAATCATATAAAACTAATATATACCACGATTGGTGACGCTACGATGGAAAACAAAAAAGTTTTTCTCATTAGAACTAGTTTTTGGACCGATCGTTCCTATATGATATATGATATATATATATATATATGATATATGATATAGTCATCCGATCCGGCCGATTCCGACAAATGTGCAGCGTATTTGTATTTAAAGACTTTTTGCAAAGTTTGGTCAAGATAGCTTCAAAACTGAGGGAGGAGATAGCATAGAAACAGACGGACAGACGGACGGACAGACGGACAAACGGAAATGAACTCAGCTCGTCATGCTGATCAAGAATATATATACTTTATGTGGTCGGAAATGCTTCCTTCTATGCGTTACAAACATCGTGACAATTTTAATATACCCTCTGCAAGGGTATAAAAAGCAAGCAGACACAAATTGAAAGCACACAAAAAGATAGAATACAAATTGATCGACCGAAAAAATTAATTACACATAATGATCGTTCTAATTTGAGTTGTCCTGAAAACAAACAAAATGAGTGTAAAGAAAACAGTCCTGAAAGCAAACATAATGTGTGTAAAGACAATAATATTTCAGAAACTAGTGGCAGGTTACAATGTTCTAAAAAATTAAGCAAAAATGAAAATCTTGAACTTGATATACTATCCATAGAATACCCTGAGCCAAATGATCGACACAACTTAAACATAAATGCAAAATGTAGCCAAAGGGTTAGAAAAGAACTGACAGAAATATTTGACAAATTTTATAGCAAAGCAACGCAGCCCGCAGTTCCTGCAATCAAATGTGAAATGATGCTGAATTTAGAAAATGCAAAACCTTTAACTATCCTCCGAAACGACTATCATTTGCTGAAAAGAGCAGGTGCAAAAACTTTTAGACGAATATATCGAAAAAGGTATAATACGGGCAAGCGAGTCAGAATACGCGTCACAGGTAGTTTTAGTCAATAAAAAGACGGGCGACTTAAGAATGTGCATGGACTTTCGGACTCTTAACAAAAATACTCTTAAGGACAACTACCCAACGCCTTTGATTGACGATCTTATTGACAAACTTTCAGGAAAAAGTGGTTTACTAAGCTAGACCTTAAAATGGGTTTTTCCATGTATTCATGCATGAGGACTCAATTAAGTCTACCGCATTTACGACCCCAATGGGACAATATGAATGGCAAAGAATGCCATTTGGTCTGCGCAACGCCCCAGCAGTTTTCCAGAGATTCGTAAACAAAATATTTTGTGATTTGGTCAAGGAAGATAAGGTGCTAATTTATATGGACGACATTATGATAGCGACTGAAGACAGTGAGAGTCATCTTGAAATACTAGCAGAAGTATTCAAGCGACTAGTGGAAAATAAGCTTGAACTAAGGTTGGACAAATGTGAGTTCCTTCAAACTGAAGTAAAATATTTGGGATACTTAATATCAGGATCAGGTATCAAACCAGATACAAAAGGGCTGCAGGCGGTGAAAGATTTTCCAATACCAACCAAGACACATGACGTACAAAGTTTCTTGGGTCTATGTTCATACTTCAGAAGATTCGTAAAAGACTTTTCGACGAAAGCAAAGCCACTATATGACCTAGTGAGAAAAGACAGAAAATTCAGTTTTGGTGAAAAAGAACTCGAATGTTTCGAGTCGTTAAAAAGCAATTTGCTCGAAGCACCAATTCTTGCTTTATACAATCCTAATGACCCAACTGAACTACATTGCGATGCTAGCGCACTAGGTTTCGGCTCAATCCTTTGCAAAAAAAGAGTGACGGCAAGTTACACCCTGTGTTCTACTTTTCGAAGCGCACGACTGACGTTGAAGCAAAATATCACAGTTTCGAGCTTGAAACCCTCGCAATAATATATGCTTTACAACGTTTCAGAATATATTTGCAAGGAATACCATTTAAAATCATAACGGACTGCAGTGCATTTACAATGGCACTCAGCAAAAAAGAACTATGTCCTAGAATAGCCCGCTGGGCACTCGTACTACAAAACTATGATTTCATGCTCGAGCACCGAGCTGGCAAACGCATGCAACACGTTGATGCACTAAGTAGGAACACACATATTTTGACAATTGATTCTAACTCGTTTGAGGAAAATTTAATAATTTGCCAGAGTAAAGATAAAAATATAAAGAAGTTACGCGAAAAGTTACTGGAATCAGAACAGAAAAATTTCGAAATGCGGAATGTAGTCATATACAAGAAAAAGACAAGGAAACGCTTTATTTTACGTTCCTGTTGAAATGGAGGACCACGTTTTATATAAATATCATGATGAAATGGGTCACATTGGAATTGATAAGATGACGGAAATAATATCGAAAAGCTATTGGTTTCCAAACATTAGGTCGAAAGCTAAGCACCACATTAGCAATTGTCTTAAGTGCATTGCTTACTCAGCAAAAAGTGGAAAAGATGAAGGTTTTTTGCATAGCATTCCGAAAGAACCAGTCCCGTTTGACGTCATTCATATAGTCCATTTCGGACCGGTTGACAAGAGTAGATCAAACAAACACGTACTAGTAATCATAGACGCTTTCACAAAGTTTGTAAGGTTATATCCAGCAAAAACTACAAAATCGAAAGAAGCTGTAACAGCACTTAAAGATTATTTTCGAGCTTACAGTAGACCAAAATGCGTGATCTCTGATAGAGGCACCTGTTTACCTCAAAAGAATTTGAAGAATTCTTAGAAGAAAATGACATTAAGCATATAAAAATAGCCACAGGCTCACCGCAGGCAAACGGTCAAGTAGAAAGAGTGAACAGAAGTCTTGGACCTATGATTGCAAAACTAACGGAGACAGACAAAGGGAAATATTGGGATACTGTGTTAGAGACAGTTGAATATACATTAAACAACACGATTCAGAGGTCAATCAATGAACATCCCAGCAAAGTATTGTTCGGTGTTTCACAAAAAGGCAAAATACTTGAGTCGAGAAACTTAGATAGCATTCGAGCAGAAGCTGATAAACACCAGGAAAAAACTCAAGAATACAACAAGCGGTTAGTAGATGCCAAGCGCCAAGACCCTCACAAGTACGAAGAAGAAGACTTAGTCATGGTGAAAAGCTTCGATTCACACACGGGTGTTTCTAAGAAATTAATCCCCAAATTTAAAGGACCTTATAGGGTAACCAAAGTTTTAAGAAATGATAGATACGTGTTGGAGGATGTAAGGCTTTCAACAATCAAGGCTTCCCTATAAAGGAGTATGGGCTGTCGCGAATATGCGCCCATGGTTAAATAGGAAGAAAGATAATATTAATAAATAATATAATAGATTAAAACGCAATATTTGTAAATATTTCCTATTTTAAGTACATTGTAAATAAATTTAATCCTTAATACTATAAGAGATCATGAGCTCTCCGGTCAGGAAGGCCGAATTGTAGCAGGCACAGCCCCTACTGCATATATATATACACATTACCCTATCGATACCATATACACATGTTCCATTCTGGACATACTTACATATCCTACTGTACATACCCACTCACATATCCATATACTGTACATACTCTTAGCTTAACTCTCTTTCACACTGTATACATACACACTAACACTAATGTAACTTAGACTAAGCGCAGCAGAACAAACGGAATAAAGATCAGTTCTTCTGCAGCAATCAAAGCGAACGCGTGTTTCTCTCTGCCTAAAATCTCAGAAGTGGGATAAAAAAACGAAAAAAAAAAAATTTATTTTCTTCACTTCTCGCCTACAAACAATTACAACAAAGTGCAGTTAGAACTAAAACCAAAATTTAAAATAAGAAGAACTTAAACACATAAAGTAAACATTAAAATTGCAACAATGGACGCAATCGGCATTACAAGTACAGTGCAGTGGAATTGCGGTTTTGGCTGGAGCGTTTGGGCCTACAAAAAGGGGGGCAACAAGGCAGCCATGGTAGCACGCCTAAATGAAATTCCACCTCATGTCCGCGGAACATGCCCATCCTTGGAATCATCAGGCGATCAAGACTTCCCAAAACCCAACGCCAACAACAACGAGAACGAGGGACAAGAAAAAGATTTCGCCGAACCAAACTGCGCAATTTCAAACGAAGCAGACGACGCAGAACAAGAATATTCGGGCGAAGCGAATACCGACGAGGCAAGCTGATGACGACGGCGCAGCCAACCAGAGCGAGACAGAAGATGTACAGCAAAATCCAATGCTCTGATCGCCGCTAAACGTCGTGCCAGAGGTAAGCGAAAACGCACAAGCTGCCATCGAATGGAAGTTCTCAGACGCCAACTGGAATCAGTCCAATTGAAAAACGACGTTCTGAAGAAAGTGAGTGCATGGCGGGGTGTGACATTTCCAACATCAAGCGATTTGGTCACACTAGTCCAAGACAGTGCTGCCATTCCAGCACCAAACAACAGTGGGACCGAGGATGCCACACCAAGCTACAACATGCACATAAACAACAACAACATGATGTTGACCATGGCAAAGGAGATGTTGCCAACATTCGACGGTAACAACTCCGGCCAAATTTCCGTCAACATTTGGATCGCACAATTGAACACAATTGTCAACTTATACAAACTCAATGACGATGTGTTGCGTATGCTAGTGATGTCAAAGCTGAAGGATCGCGCTCAAGTGTGGCTGCACACGAGCGCAAATCTGTCGACTATGCCAATTCAAGAACTCTTGCAACAACTGACCGCAGCATTCCAAACCAAAGAAAGCAAAATTACATCACGCCGCAAGTTCCAAGAGCTTGCTACCTACTACAGTGAGAAGACACTGTTGGCCGCACATATTCAAATGGATGACAAGGAGCTCATTGATAATATCATTGAAGGCATACCCGATACCCAGTTACGCCAACAGGCCTACATGCAGTGTTCACCCTCATCATCACAGCTGTTACAAGCGTTTTCAAAGGTATCATTGCCTAAAAGCTCTTGTATCCGGCCGCCCAGGAGGCATTGGTAAAAGCGCAACTAGTGACGTCACCCCGAAAACGTCTCCACGATGCTTATAATGCAACTCTTTGGGTCATCTTGCAGCTGATTGCCGCAAGCCGAAACGGGAGCATGGAGCATGCTATCGTATGTGGCAGCCTGGATCACCAAAATTCTCAATGCGCAAAGAAGAAATACACAGGAGGCAATGAGAATACGTAAGAGAGTTTAAGATTTATTTTAATGATAATACTAAAGACCATTTACTCCTAGAAGTTAAAATGTAAAATATTTTGGCCTTAATAGGAGCCCGTTAAACATTGTTGGAAAAATATCATGTTTTATAATTTTGAATAAAGAAAATATAATTTTGAACTACTATGTGGCAAACGAGTCGATGGGATATAACGTAGTTTTAGGAAGAGATTTCATGAATATCTGCAAATTTAAAATTATTTGTGGAAAATGATCGAACTAAAATTGATAGTATGGAAAATGATCAAACTAAAATTGATAGTATGCAAAATGATCGAACTAAAATTGATAGCATGCAAAATGATCGAACAAAAACTTATAGATTAGAAAATGATTGTATTGAAAATATAACGAGAAGGCAAAGCTAACCCGACTGTGCGAAGTTTTAATACACTGAAAAACTTTACTTCAACTGATTTAACCGGTAAAATATATATAGGATATAGATATCAGATATTTAAAATTATGAAATCATTGATAATAAAAATTTAATACCATAAAAAAAAACTTTTCTTAGTAAAACACATTTCCGACCGATCGGTCCTATGCCAGCTATGGGCTATAGTCATCCGATTTTGATAATTTTTTTCAAAATTATGTGGAAAGCATAGAAAACTAATATATACCAAGATAGGGGACGCTACGATAAAAAACAAAAAAGTTTTTCTCACTAAAAGTGGTTTTTTGACCGACCGTTTATATGGCAGCAATATGCTATAGTCATCCGATTTTGATAAATTTTTTCAGAATTGTGTGGAAACATGTAAAACAAATATATACTACGATTGGAGCCGCTACGATGAAAATCAAAAAGTTTTTCTCACAACGACTTATTTTTCGACCGATCGTTCCTATGCAGCTATATGCTATAGTGATCCGATTTTGATACATTTTTCCAGAATTATGTGGAAGCAAATAAAACTAACATATACCAAGATTGGGGACGCTACGATATAAAACAAAAAAGTTTTTCTAACTAGAACTTGTTCTTAGACCGATCGTTCCTATGGCAGCTATATGATATAGTCATCCGAACCGGCCGGTTCCGACATATTAGTTGCGTGCAGTAAAAAGAAGACTCTGTGCAAAATTTCAACAGACAGACAGACAGACGGACAGACGGACGGACGGACAAGCGGAAATGAACTCAGCTTGTTGTCCTGATCAAGAATATATATAGTTTATGGGGTCGGAAATGAATATTTCTATGCGTGACAAACTTCTGGGCAAAATTAATATACACTTTTCAAGTGTATAACGAGAGCGAAAGTTAAAGTCGGCCCTGCTCGACTTCGATATACCCGTTACTCAGGATATAAACATGTCCTAATTGTGGGAGATTGAGTTTCTTTCCAATTTGCGGGGGAGACTCTACTATAGCTCATCCGATCAGGAAATGATGTATGGCTGATCGATAGGTAATAATTATTAAAATATAGGGGTAGAGGTTTCAAACAATCTATTTTCAAAATTGTGGGTGATATGAGGTATTTTTTAAATTGCGGGGGCGTGAACTTTTCTATCGTTCATCTGATGAGGAAACGATAGCAGATCGATAGGTAGTGATGATTAAAATATATGTTCAGAGGGTTCGAATAATCTATTTTTCAAAATTGTGGGAAATATGAGATATTTTTCAAATTGCGGGGGCGGCAACTCTACTATCGTTCATCTGATCAAAAAATGATGTACGGCGGATCGATAGGTATAATGATTAAGATATATGTCTAGAGGATTTGAACTGTCTATTTTCAAAATTGTGGGAGATATGAGGTTTTTTTCAAATTGCGGGGGCGGGAGGGGGCGTGGCAAAAATTTTAAACAAACTTGATCTGCCTGCAAACAATACAAGTATACACTGAAAATTTGGTAGCTCTAGCTCTTATAGTCTCTGAGATCTAGGTCCGTATGAACGGACGGACGGACGGACAGACGGACAGACGGACATGTCTATATCGACTCGGCTATTGATGCTGATCAAGAATATATATACTTTATGGGGTCGCAGATGCTTCCTTCTGCCTGTTACTTACATTTTTCGAACTTGGTATACCTTTTTTACTCTACGAGTAACGGGTATAAGAATGGAAAACATCGGCTACGCCGATGTTTTAAATACCCTTGCAGTTTTTGAAAGGCGCTACCATTGATAACCAAAAGTTTTTCTCACTAGAATTAGTTTTTAGACCGATCGTTCCTATGGCAGCTATATGCGATAGTCATCCGATTTCGATCAATTTTTTCAGAATTGTGTGGAAGTATATAAAGCTAATATACTACGATTGGTGACGCCTTACGATGGAAAACAAAAAGTTTTTCTCATTAGAACTAGTTTTTTGGACCGATCGTTCCTATATGATATATGATATATATATATATATATGATATATGATATAGTCATCCGATCCGATTCGACAAATTGCAGCGTATTTGTATTTAAAGACTTTTGCAAAGTTTGGTCAAGATAGCTTCAAAACTGAGGGAGGAGATAGCATAGAAACAGACGGACAGACGGACGGACAGACGGACAAACGGAAATGAACTCAGCTCGTCATGCTGATCAAGAATATATATACTTTATGTGGTCGGAAATGCTTCCTTCTATGCGTTACAAACATCGTGACAATTTTAATATACCCCTGCAAGGGTATAAAAAAGCAAGCAGACACAAATTGAAAGCACACAAAGATAGAATACAAATTGATCGACCGAAAAAATTAATTACACATAATGATCGTTCTAATTTGAGTTGTCCTGAAAACAAACAAAATGAGTGTAAAGAAAACAGTCCTGAAAGCAAACATAATGTGTAAAGACAATAATATTTCACAAACTAGTGGCAGGTTACAATGTTCTAAAAAAATTAAGCAAAAATGAAATCTTGAACTTGATATACCATCATCCATAGAATACCCTGAGCCAAATGATCGACACAACTTAAACATAAATGCAAAATGTAGCCAAAGGGTTAGAAAAGAACTGACAGAAATATTTGACAAATTTTATAGCAAAGCAACGCAGCCCGCAGTTCCTGCAATCAAATGTGAAATGATGCTGAATTTAGAAAATGCAAAACCTTTTAACTATCCTCCGAAACGACTATCATTTGCTGAAAAGAGCAGGTGCAAAAACTTTTAGACGAATATATCGAAAAAGGTATAATACGGGCAAGCGAGTCAGAATACGCGTCACAGGTAGTTTTAATCAGCCAAAAAGACGGGCGACTTAAGAATGTGCATGGACTTTCGGACTCTTAACAAAAATACTCTTAAGGACATCTACCCAACGCCTTTGATTGACGATCTTATTGACAAACTTTCAGGAAAAAGTGGTTTACTAAGCTAGACCTTAAAATGTGTTTTTCCATGTATTCATGCATGAGGACTCAATTAAGTCTACCGCATTTACGACCCCAATGGGACAATATGAATGGCAAAGAATGCCATTTGGTCTGCGTAACCTCCCAGCAGTTTTCCAGAGATTCGTAAACAAAATATTTTGTGATTTGGTCAAGGAAGATAAGGTGCTAATTTATATGGACGACATTATGATAGCGACTGAAGACAGTGAGAGCCATCTTGAAATACTAGCAGAAGTATTCAAGCGACTAGTGGAAAATAAGCTTGAACTAAGGTTGACAAATGTGAGTTCCTTCAAACTGAAGTAAAATATTTGGGATAACTTAATATCAGGATCAGGTATCAAACCAGATACAAAAGGGCTGCAGGCGGTGAAAGATTTCCCAATACCAACCAAGACACATGTAACGAAAGTCCTTGGGTCTATGTTCATACTTCAGAAGATTCGTAAAAAGACTTTTCGACGAAAGCAAAGCCACTATATGACCTAGTGAGAAAAGACAGAAAATTCAGTTTTAGAAAAAGAACTCGAATGTTTCGAGTCGTTAAAAAGCAATTTGCTCGAAGCACCAATTCTTGCTTTATACAATCCTAATGACCCAACTGAACTACATTGCGATGCTAGCGCACTAGGTTTCCCGGCTCAATCCTTATGCAAAAAAAGAGTGACGGCAAGTTACACCTGTGTTCTACTTTTCAGCGCACGACTGACGTTGAAGCAAAATATCACAGTTTCGAGCTTGAAACCTCGCAATAATATATGCTTTACAACGTTTCAGAATATATTGCAAGGAATACCATTTAAATCATAACGGACTGCAGTGCATTTACAATGGCACTCAGCAAAAAGAACTATGTCCTAGAATAGCCCTTGGGCACTCGTACTACAAAACTATGATTTCATGCTCGAGCACCGAGCTGACGTTGATGCACTAAGTAGGAACACACATATTTTGACAATTGATTCTAACTCGTTTGAGGAAAATTTAATAATTTGCCAGAGTAAAGATAAAATATAAAGAAGTTACGCGAAAAGTTACAGGAATCAGAACAGAAAATTTTCAGAAATGCGGAATTTAGTCATATACAAGAAAAAAGACAAGGAAACGCTTTTATTTTACGTTCCTGTTGAAATGGAGGACCACGTTTTATATAAATATCATGATGAAATGGGTCACATTGGAATTGATAAGATGACGGAAATAATATCGAAAAGCTATTGGTTTCCAAACATTAGGTCGAAAGCTACCACCACATTAGCAATTGTCTTAAGTGCATTGCTTACTCAGCAAAAGTGGAAAAAGATCAAGGTTTTTTGCATAGCATTCCGAAAAGAACCAGTCCCGTTTGACGTCATTCATATAGTCCATTTCGGACCGGTAGACAAGAGTAGATCAAACAAACACGTACTAGTAATCATAGACGCTTTCACAATGTTTGTAAGGTTATATCCAGCAAAAACTACAAAATCGCAAAGAAGCTGTAACAGCACTTAAAGATTATTTTCGAGCTTACAGTAGACCAAAATGCGTGATCTCTGATTGTTTTACCTCAAAAGAATTTGAAGAATTCTTAGAAGAACATGACATTAAGCATACAAAAATAGCCACAGGCTCACCGCAGGCAAACGGTCAAGTAGAAAGAGTGAACAGAAGTCTTGGACCTATGATTGCAAAACTAACGGAGACAGACAAAGGGAAATATTGGGATACTGTGTTAGAGACAGTTGAATATACATTAAACAACACGATTCAGAGGTCAATCAATGAACATCCCAGCAAAGTATTGTTCGGTGTTTCACAAAAAGGCAAAATACTTGAGTCGAGAAACTTAGATAGCATTCGAGCAGAAGCTGATAAACACCAGGAAAAAACTCAAGAATACAACAAGCGGTTAGTAGATGCCAAGCGCCAAGACCTCACAAGTACGAAGAAGAAGACTTAGTCATGGTGAAAAACTTCGATTCACACACGGGTGTTTCTAAGAAATTAATCCCCAAATTTAAAGGACCTTATAGGGTAACCAAAGTTTTAAGAAATGATAGATACGTGTTGGAGGATGTAGAAGGCTTTCAACAATCAAGGCTTCCCTATAAAGGAGTATGGGCTGTCGCGAATATGCGCCCATGGTTAAATAGGAAGAAAGATAATATTAATAAATAATATAATAGATTAAAACGCAATATTTGTAAATATTTCCTATTTTAAGTACATTGTAAATAAATTTAATCCTTAATACTATAAGAGATCATGAGCTCTCCGGTCAGGAAGGCGGAATTGTAGCAGGCACAGCCCCTACTGCATATATATACACATTACCCTATCGATACCATATACACATGTTCCACTCTGGACATACTTACATATCCTACTGTACATACATCACATACCCACTCACATATCCATATACTGTACATACTCTTAGCTTAACTCTGTTTCACACTGTATACATACACACTAACACTAATGTAACTTAGACTAAGCGCAGCAGAACAAACAGAATAAAGATCAGTTCTTCTGCAGCAATCAAAACGAACGCGAGTTTCTCACTGCCTAAAATCTCAGAAGTGGGATAAAAAACCGAAAAAAACATATTTTTTTTCTTCACTTCTCGCCTACAAACAATTACAACAAAGTGCAGTTAGAACTAAAACCAAAATTTAAAATAAGAAGAACTTAAACACATAAAGTAAACATTAAAATTGCAACAATGGACGCAATCGGCATTGACGAGTACAGTGCAGTGGAATTGCGGTTTTGGCTGGAGCGTTTGGGCCTACAAAAAGGGGGCAACAAGGCAGCCATCGTAGCACGCCTAAATGAAATTCCACCTCATGTCCGTGGAACATGCCCATCCTTGGAATCATCAGGCGATCAAGACTTCCCAAAACCCAACGCCAACAACAACGAGAACGAGGGACAAGAAAAAGATTTCGCCGAACCAAACTGCGCAATTTCAAACGAAGCAGACGACGCAGAACAAGAATATTCGGGCGAAGCTGAATACCGACGAGGCAACCGCTGATGACGACGGCGCAGCCAACCAGAGCGAGACAGAAGATGTACAGCAAAATGCAAATGCTCTAATTGCGCTAAACGTCGTGCCAGAGGTAAGCGAAAACGCACAAGCTGCCATCGAATTGAAGTTCTCAGACGCCAACTGGAATCAGTCCAATTGGAAAACGACGTTCTGAAGAAAGTGAGTGCATGGCGGGTGTGACATTTCCAACATCAAGCGATTTGGTCACACTAGTCCAAGACAGTGCTGCCATTCCAGCACCAAACAACAGTGGGACCGAGGATGCCACACCAAGCTACAACATGCACATAAACAACAACAACATGATGTTGACCATGGCAAAGGAGATGTTGCCAACATTCGACGGTAACAACTCCGGCCAAATTTCCGTCAACATTTGGATCGCACAATTGAACACAATTGTCAACTTATACAAACTCAATGACGATGTGTTGCGTATGCTAGTGATGTCAGCTGAAGGATCGCGCTCAAGTGTGGCTGCACACGAGCGCAAATCTGTCGACTATGCCAATTCAAGAACTCTTGCAACAACTGACCGCAGCATTCCAAACCAAAGAAAGCAAAATTACATCACGCCCAAGTTCCGCAAGTAGCTACCTAAGGAAGACCTTGCTACCTACTACAGTGAGAAGACACTGTTACCGCACATATTTAAATGGATGACAAGGAGTCAATGATAATATCATTGAAGGCATACCCGATACCCAGTTACGCCAACAGGCCTACATGCAGTGTTTCACCTCATCATCACAGCTGTTACAAGCGTTTTCAAAGGTATCATTGCCTAAAAGCTCTTGTATCCGGCCGCCCAGGAGGCATTGGTAAAAGCGCAACTAGTGACGTCACCCCGAAAACGTCTCCACGATGCTTATAATGCAACTCTTTGGGTCATCTTGCAGCTGATTGCCGCAAGCCGAAATGGAGCACGGAGCATGCTATGCATGTGGCAGCCTGATCACCAAAATTCTCAATGCGCAAAGAAGGAAGACACAGAGGCAATGAATACGTAAGAGAGTTTAAGATGTATTTTAATGATAATACTAAAGACCATTTACTCCTAGAAGTTAAAATGTAAAATATTTTGGCCTTAATAAGAGCCCGTTAAACATTGTTGGAAAAATATCATGTTTTATAATTTTGAATAAAGAAAAATATAATTTTGAACTACTAATTGTGGCAAACGAGTCGATGGGATATAACGTAGTTTTAGGAAGAGATTTCATGAATATCTGCAAATTTAAAATTATTTGTGAAAATGATCGAACTAAAATTGATAGTATGGAAAATGATCGAACTAAAATTGATAGGATGCAAAATGATCGAACTAAAATTGATAGCATGCAAATGATCGAACAAAACTTATAGATTAGAAAATGATTGTATTGAAAATATAACGAGAAGGCAAAGCTAACTTCGACTGTGGCGAAGTTTTAATACACTTGAAAACTTTACTAACTGATTTAATCGGTAAAAATATATATAGGATATAGATATCAGATATTTAAAATTATGAAATCATTGATAATAAAAATTTAATACCATAAAAAAAAACTTTTCTTAGTAAAACACATTTGACCGACCGATTTATGGCAGCTATAAGCTATAGATCTGATTTTGATAATTTTTTTCAAAATTATGTGAAAGCATAAAAAACTAATATATACCAAGATTGGGACGCCTACGATAAAAAAAAAAAGTTTTCTTCACTAAAAGGGTTTTTTGACCGACCGTTTATATGGCAGCAATATGCTATAGTCATCCGATTTTGATAAATTTTTCTAGAATTGTGTGGAAACATGAAAACAAATATATACTCGATTGGAGCCCACGATGAAAATCAAAAGTTTTTCTCACAACGACTTATTTTTCGACCGATCGTTCCTATGGCAGCTATATGCTATAGTGATCCGATTTTGGATACATTTTTCCAGAATTATCGAAGCAAATAAAACTAACATATACCAAGATTGGGGACGCTAACATATAAAAACAAAAAGTTTTTTAACTAGAACTTGTTCTAACCGATCGTTCCTATGGCAGCTATATGATAGCGTATCCGAACCGGCCGGTTCCGACATATTAGTTGCGTGCAGTAAAAAGAAGACTCTGTGCAAAATTTCAACAGACAGACAGACAGACGGACAGACGGACGTACTGAGAAGCGGAAATAACTCAGCTTTTGTCCTGACCGAGAATATATATAGTTTATGGGGTCGGAAATGAATACTTCTATGACGCGACAAACTTCTGCTAAAATTAATATACAATATTCGCGTGTATAACGAGAAGCGAAAGTTAAAGTCGGCCCTGCTCGACTTCGATATACCCGTTACTCAGGATATGAACATGTCCTAATTGTGGGAGATATGAGTTCTTTCCAATTTGCAGGGAGACTCCATATAGCTCATCCGATCAGGAAATGATGTACGGCTGATCGAGGGTAATAATTATTAAAAATATAGGGGTAGAAGTTTCAAAACAATCTATTTTCAAAATCGTGGGTGATATGAGAGGTATTTTTTAAATTGCGGGGGCGTAACCTTTCATCGTTCATCTGATGAGGAAACGATAGCAGATTGATAGGTAGTGATGATTGTAAAAATACGTTCAGAGGGTTCGAATAATCTATTTTCAAAATTGTGGGAAATATGAGATATTTTCAAATTGCGGGGGCGGCAACTCTACTATCGTTCATCTGATCGAAAAAGGATGTAACGGCGGATCGATAGGTAATAATGATTAAGATATATGTCTAGAGGATTTGAACTGTCTATTTTCAAAATGTGGGAGATATGAGGTTTTTTCAAATTGCGGGGGCGGGAGGGGAGTGGCAAAAATTTTCCAAAACAAACTTGATCTGCCTGCAAACAATACAAGTATACACTGAAAATTTGGTAGCTCTAGCTCTTATAGTCTCTGAGATCTAGGTCCGTATGAACGGACGGACGGACGACAGACGGACAGACGGACATGTCTATATCGACTCGGCTATTGATGCTGATCAAGAAATATATATACTTTATGGGGTCGCAGATGCTTCCTCTGCCGTTACATACATTTGCACGAACTTAGTATACCCTTTTACTTACGAGTAACGGGTATAAAAATGGAAGGCTAAATACGGCTACGCCGATGTTTAAATACCTTTGCAGTTTTTGAAAGGCGCTACCATTGATAACCAAAAAGTTTTTCTCACCAGAATTAGTTTTTTAGGACCGATCGTTCCGCGCAGCTATATGCTATAGTCATCCGATTTCGATCAATTTTTTCAGAATTGTGGAAGTATATATAAAGCTAATATATACCACGATGGAGACGCTACGATGGAAAACAAAAGTTTTTCTCATTAGAACTAGTTTTTGACCGACCGTTCCTATATATGTATGATATATATATATATATATATGATATGTGATATAGTCTCCGATCCGGCCGATTCCGACAAATGTGCAGCGTATTTGTATTTAAAGATTTTGCAAAGTTTGGACAAGATAGCTTCAAAACTGAGAGATAAAGCATAGAAACAGACGGACAGACGGAGAAGTTAGACGGACGAAACGGAAATGAACTCAGCTCGTCATGCTGATCAAGAATATATATAATTTATGTGGTCGAAAATGCTTCCTTCTATGCGTACAAAACATCGGATACTTAATATACCCCAAGGGTATAAAAAGCAAGCAGACACAAATTGAAAGCACACAAAAAAGATAATACAAATTGATCGACCGAAAAAATTAATTACACATAATGATCGTTCTAATTTGAGTTGTCCTGAAAAAACAAACAAAAATGAGTGTAAAGAAAACAGTCCTGAAAGCAAACATAATGTGTAAAGACACAATATTTCAGAAACTATGGCAGGTTACAATGTTCTCAAAAAATTACAAAAATGAAAATTCCTTTGAACTTGATATACTATCCATAGAATAATCTGAGCCAAATGATCGACACAACTTAAAAACATAAATGCAAAATGTAGCCAAAGGGTTAGAAAAGAACTGACAGAAATATTTGACAAATTTTATAGCAAAAGCAATGCAGCCCGCAGTTCCCGCAATCAAATGTGAAATGATGAATCTAGAAAAATGCAAAACCTTTTAACTATCCTCCGAAACGACTATCATTTGCTGAAAAGAGCAGGTGCAAAAACCCTTTAGACGAATATATCGAAAAAGGTATAATACGGGCAAGCGAGTCAGAATACGTGTCACAGGTAGTTTTAGTCAATAAAAAGACGGGCGACTTAAGAATGTGCATGGACTTTCGGACTCTTAACAAAAATACTCTTAAGGACAACTACCCAACGCCTTTGATTGACGATCTTATTGACAAACTTTCAGGAAAAAAGTGGTCTACTAAGCTAGACCTTAAAAATGGGTTTTTCCATGTATTCATGCATGAGGACTCACTAAGTCTACCGCATTTACACCTAATGGGAGACAACATGAATGGGCAAAGAATGCCATTTGGTCTGCGTAACGCCCCAGCAGTTTTCCAGAGATCTCGTAAACAAAAATATTTTGTGGATTGGTCAAGGAAATAAGGTGCTAATTTATATGGGACGACATTATGATAGCGACTGAAGACAGTAGAGAGTCATCTTGAAATACTAGCAGAAGTATTCAAGCGACTAGTGGAAAATAAGCTCGAACTAAGGTTGACAAATGTGAGTTCCCTCAAACTGAAGTAAAATATTTGGGATACTTAAGATCAGATGACGTATCAAACCAGATACAAAAGGGCTGCAGGCGGTGAAAGATTTTCCAATACCAACCAAGACACATGACGTACAAAGCTTCTGGGTCTATGTTCATACTTCAGAAGATTCGGTAAAAGACTTTTCGACGAAAGCAAAGCCACTATAGGACCGAAAGTAGTGAGAAAAGACAGAAAATTCAGTTTTAGTGAAAAAGAACTCGTAAGTTTGAGTCGTTAAAAAGCAATTTGCTCGAAGCTATCACCCTTGCTTTATACAATCCTAATGACCCAACCGAACTACATTGGTGATGCTAGCGCACTAGGTTTCGGCCCAACTCTTATGCAAAAAAAGAGTGACGGCAAGTTACACCCTCCGTGTTCTACTTTGAAGCGCACGACTGACGTTGAAGCAAAATATCACAGTTTCGGGAGTCTTGAAACCCTCGCATCATATATGCTTTACAACGTTTCAGAATATATTTGCAAGGAATACCATTTAAAATCATAACGGACTGCAGTGCATTTAGAATGGCACTCAGCAAAAAAGAACTATGTCCTAGAATACCCGCTGGGCACTCGTACTACAAACCATGATTTCATGCTCGAGCACCGAGCTGGCAAACGCATGCAAACACGTTGATGCACTAAGTAGAAACACATATTTTGACAATTGATTCTAACTCCGTTTGAGGAAATTAATAATTTGCCGAGAAAGATAAAAATATAAAGAAGTTACGCGAAAAGTTACAGGAATCAGAACAGAAAAATTTCGAAATGCGGGAATGTAGTCATATACAAGAAAAAGACAAGGAAACGCTTTATTTTACGTTCCTGCTGAAATGGAGGACCACGTTTTATATAAATATCATGATGAAATGGGTCACATTGAATTGATAAGATGATGGAAATAATATCGAAAAGCTATTGGTTTCCAAACATTAGGTCGAAAGCTACACCACATTAGCAATTGTCTTAAGTGCATTGCTTACTCAAAAAAAAGTGGAAAAGATGAAGGTTTTTTGCATAGCATTCCGAAAGAACCAGTCTCGTTTGACGTCGTTCATATAGTCCATTTCGACCGGTAGACAAGAGTAGATCAAAACAAACACGTACTAGTAATCATAGACGCTTTCACAAAGTTTGTAAGGTTATATCCAGCAAAAACTACAAAATCGAAAGAAGCTGTAACAGCACTAAAGTTACTATTTTCGAGCTTACAGTAGACCAAAATGCGTGATACTCTGATAGAGGCACCTGTTTTACCTCAAAAGAATTTGAAGAATTTTAGAAGAAAATGACATTAAGCATATAAAAATAGCCACAGGCTCACCAACGGCAAACGGTCAATAGAAAGAGTGAACAGAAGTCTTGGACCTATGATTGAAAAAAAACTAACGGAGACAGACAAAGGGAAATATTGGGATACTGTGTTAGAGACAGTTGAATATACATTAAACAAACACGATTCAGAGAGGTCAATCAATGAATATCCCAGCAAGTATTGTTCGGTGTTTCACAAAAAGGCAAAATTGAGTCGAGAAACTTAGATAGCATTCGAGCAGAAGCTGATAAACACCAGGAAAACTCAAGAATACAACAAGCGGTTAGTAGATGCCAAGCGCCAAGA